>JAOTOM010002995.1:0-128810 GCA_034440615.1 Ashinkailepas kermadecensis | reverse complement strand
CCAGCTGCGAACAGGGTGACAGGTCAGATGCGTTTGGCTGGCGAGTCATCTATGATCTCAGTGTACCTAGGTAGTTGGCAGGTATCATCAGGATCAGGAGCCAATGAGGACTGACGCTTTAGGGCGCGCCACCTACTTGGGCCATGTTGCAGTCAACAAGGAAGGGGGAGATAGTCAGGTATGGGCTTCAATTTGTATACATTTGAGGACGGCTTGCCTTCTGTAAATAATTATATCATTTTAACATGGCGGGCAGGCCTCCAATGTGCTTCGGCCCCCCACTGCCTCCAGGTATTGGTCCCCTCCCAAATGATTTCCGAACTTGACGCCTTTGTTGTCAGAAGTACGTGATAGTGGGGGACTGGGAGATGCTGTTAGAATAAATTGTTAATTTAATGTCAATGGGTTATAGGCCAGGATCAGCTGTGAACGATAATTGTTGATCGATATTAGCTATCAGTGAAAATGCTTTCTTTGGCAGCTGAATAATTTGATGTCATGGGTTCATGGTGGGTGCTTTGGTACATAAAAACTCGCACACACACACACATACTAGCATGCCAGCCGCATTCAAAATTACATCAGACAAAAGGAAGTCAAGTGGTAGCGCCGACGTGGGGCACCCCATCACGAGTCATTCACGCTAACTACCACTTTTTACAGTCCTCCGCGTACGACTGACCGGTCGTCCCTCGTCTGTTCAATTCTTCTCTTCTTTCTCTCTCGTCGCCAACTTCCACCTGCCGTATTCGTACAAATAATCATAGTATTCTAATCTCCTGAATTCTATCACATTTTCTATATCAGGCTCCACCCCCTTGCTGTGCTTCGCTATTTCTTTCACTGCTGTGGTCACTTATTCTCCTCAGACACTCAGTCTAGATATAGTATCCATACATCTCCGCTCTTGGTCGAGCCCATATCCGTTTAGCCTTCAGGTCTCACCCCGATCAGTGTTCCCCATTCCTCCACACCCAACCCTTGACAGGACAACAACACACCACTGTAGGGTAACACTGTCTACTCGATGGTGATGACAACTCCCGTCCATTCTATTCCAAGTTGCAATGCCAGATTACCCAAGACTGCCCAACACCGACCTCCTCCTTCATTTAACACCGTGTGCCCACAATACTGGACGGATGGACTGACCTCCTCGCCGCCGGCCACCATCTGCATGGTGAGCAGGAACTGATGGGGCGCGTACTTGGTCTGGCGCGCCACCTCGTCCACTAGGGTGGCCACCTTGGCCGTGCCGGCCAGGTCGATGGTCATCTTGGCTAGCATGTCGCCCTGCGAGGTCATGTCACGCACGACGCATCGCGCCCACGCCACCGGCTCGTCGTCGCTCGCTTCCTGCGGCATGGTGCCTGCCGGTCTGCCAGACCGGGCAGGTCAGGTCAGATCAGATCGGGTCATGTCAGGTCATGAGAGCCAATGTGCACTCGGATTCCTACCTTGAGAACGGTGCCCACGGTTCTGTCGGAGGGAAATATCAAGTCAGATGAAGCCGCGGGTCACATATCGTGTGCCGGCTGGGGCGGCATCCGACACGTGCACCGGTCAGGTCGGGTCATAGATCACACAATACCATCGCCAACTCGCATCTGCGTTGTGTCGAATTACGAATTACGAAACTCGCGAAACTAAATTACGTGTGATGCACCATATTTTCTTCCAAACAAATGAACGCTATACTGCTACTTGGAGCAAACGGAAGCCAGAAAATAACTCACAGGCCTTCATGATCTTATATCAAAACACGATTCTAAGCTACCTTAAAATGCTTCTGAAATTCCTGTAGTTTGGAAAAGTGCACTGCAATTAGCATCATTAAAACAAATGACAGCACGAAGACGATTACATTTCTGAAGCGCATGATGTTCGGATTGACCAAAAACCCAGTATTTGGTACGTTCCAAATTCTACCGACGCACGAAGCCAGTTCACCTGGCTGCAGACTGGATCAGACAGCCGGGTTATGTATGCAGCGACATGTCAGGGCATTGATCGAATCAAATAGGATAAAGTCAAACCAGCAACCGCCAGACCACTCGCCGCAACTAATACTGGTACGTGTAACAGCCAGGGGCACAGGTCAGGTTAAGTACCCGGTGTCAGGTAATCTACTGGTAAAGTCTAGTTACTTCACGGTCAATGTCGGGTACGGTGCCTGACACACTGTGTTGATTGGCGCACGAGGAACCCGGGAGTTCGTCGGGGATAGAGGCCATCCCAGAGAAGCCATAGACAAGTCGAATCGGCAGGGCATCACCATCCGGCACTGATTTAGAGTTGGAATCGACGTTCTCTGAGAATCACGGGCCGTCCAAACATTGGAGTGTCACGGTTTTGAAAGGCAGAATAATAGAATACTCATGAGAAGAGTAGCTCTCCAAACTGGTATTAGGTGAGCTAAAGTCAAGGTGTTGGCCTATTTGACGTTACCAATGTTAGGCCCGTGGCACTCGAAGATTGAAGAATATCCCATGATTGTAAGCATATTGGTCTTAATGGAATTCCAAGGCAAGCTTTATACTAATACAAGGTGGAGGACGCTATCCAGCAAAAAGAGCGTGCGAGTAATTGACAATTGTTGTGGCAGCACAAACCGTGAAGTTTTCCAGTGAACATACATACACATGCATTTGTGATCGATTAAAATGAGTCATGTTATCGAATACGCGATGAGACGAAACGTCCGGGGGTTAGGCGTGCTGGCCGGTCGCAGTGGGTGGGACGTGCGCGGCTGGGTCAAGTGTGATGGCCGGTGGCAGTGGGTGGGACGTGCGCGGCTGGGTCAGGTGTGCCGGCGGCAGTGGGTGGGACGTGCGCGGCTGGGTCAGGTGTGCCGGCGGCAGTGGGTGGGACGCGCGGCTGGGTCAGGTGGCCGGCGGCAGTGGGTGGACGTGCGCGGCTGGTCAGATGCCGGCGGCAGTGGGTGATGTGCGCGGCTGGTCAGGTGTGCCGGCGGCAATGGGTGGGACGTGCGCGGCTGGTCAGGTGTGGCCGGCGGCAGTGGGTGGGACGCGCGTGGTCAGGTGTGCCGGCGGCAGTGGGTGGGACGTGCGCGGCTGGTCAGGTGTGCCGGCGGCAGTGGTGGACGCGCGGCTGGGTCAGGTGTGCCGGCGGCAGTGGGTGGGACGTGCGCGGCTGGGTCAGGTGCCGGCGGCAGTGGGTGGACGTGCGCGGCTGGGTCAGGTGTGCTGCCGGCGGCAGTGGTGCGCGGCTGGGTCAAGGTGTGATGGCCGGTCGTGCGCGGCTGGGTCAGGTGTGCCGGCGGCAGTGGTGGGACGTGCGCGGCTGGGTCAGGTGTGCCGGCGGCAGTGGGTGGGACGTGCGCGGCTGGGTCAGGTGTGATGGCGGCAGTGGGTGGGACGTGCGCGGCTGAGTCAGGTGTGATGGCGGCAGTGGGTGGGACGTGCGCGGCTGGTCAGGTGTGATGGCCGGCGGCAGTGGGTGGACGTGCGCGGCTGGTCAGGTGTGCCGGCGGCAGTGGGTGGGACGTGCGCGGCTGGGTCAGGTGTGCCGGCGGCAGTGGGTGGGACGTGCGCGGCTGGGTCAGGTGTGCCGGCGGCAGTGGGTGGGACGTGCGCGGCTGGGTCAGGTGTGAGCCGGCGGCAGTGGTGGGACGTGCGCGGCTGGGTCAGGTTTAGTGATGGCCGGCGGCAGTGGGTGGGACGTGCGCCGGCTGGGTCAGGTGTGCCGGCGGCAGTGGTGGGACGTGCGCGGCTGGGTCAGGTGTGCCGGCGGCAGTGGGTGGGACGTGCGCGGCTGGGTCAGGTGTGCCGGCGGCAGTGGGTGGGACGTGCGCGGCTGGGTCAGGTGTGCCGGCGGCAGTGGGTGGGACGTGCGCGGCTGGGTCAGGTGTGCCGGCGGCAGTGGGTGGGACGTGCGCGGCTGGGTCAGGTGTGCCGGCGGCAGTGGGTGGGACGTGCGCGGCTGGGTCAGGTGTGCCGGCGGCAGTGGGTGGGACGTGCGCGGCTGGGTCAGGTGTGCCGGCGGCAGTGGGTGGGACGTGCGCGGCTGGGTCAGGTGTGATGGCCGGCGGCAGTGGGTGGGACGTGCGCGGCTGGGTCAGGTGTGATGGCCGGCGGCAGTGGGTGGGACGTGCGCGGCTGGGTCAGGTGTGCCGGCGGCAGTGGGTGGGACGTGCGCGGCTGGGTCAGGTGTGATGGCCGGTGGCAGTGGGTGGGACGTGCGCGGCTGGGTCAGGTGTGATGGCCGGTGGCAGTGGGTGGGACGTGCGCGGCTGGGTCAGGTGTGATGGCCGGTGGCAGTGGGTGGGACGTGCGCGGCTGGGTCAGGTGTGCCGGCGGCAGTGGGTGGGACGTGCGCGGCTGGGTCAGGTGTGCCGGCGGCAGTGGGTGGGACGTGCGCGGCTGGGTCAGGTGTGATGGCCGGCGGCAGTGGGTGGGACGTGCGCGGCTGGGTCAGGTGTGCCGGCGGCAGTGGTTGGGACGTGCGCGGATGGGTCAGGTGTACCGGCGGCAGTGGGTGGGACGTGCGCGGTTGGGTCAGGTGTGATGGCCGGCGGCAGTGGGTGGACGTGCGCGGCTGGGTCAGGTGTGCCGGCGGCAGTGGGTGGGACGTGCGCGGCTGGGTCAGGTGTGCCGGCGGCAGTGGTTAGGACGTGCGCGGCTGGGTCAGGTGTACCGGCGGCAGTGGGTGGGACGTGCGCGGCTGGGTCAGGTGTGCCGGCGGCAGTGGGTGGGACGTGCGCGGCTGGGTCAGGTGTGATGGCCGGCGGCAGTGGGTGGGACGTGCGCGGCTGGGTCAGGTGTGCCGGCGGCAGTGGGTGGGACGTGCGCGGCTGGGTCAGGTGTGCCGGCGGCAGTGGGTGGGATGTGCGCGGCTGGGTCAGGTGTGATGGCCGGCGGCAGTGGTGGGACGTGCGCGGCTGGGTCAGGTGTGCCGGCGGCAGTGGGTGGGACGTGCGCGGCTGGGTCAGGTGTGATGGCCGGCGGCAGTGGGTGGGACGTGCGCGGCTGGGTCAGGTGTGATGGCCGGCGGCAGTGGGTGAGACGTGCGCGGCTGGGTCAGGTGTGCCGGCGGCAGTGGTTGGGACGTGCGCGGCTGGGTCAGGTGTGATGGCCGGCGGCAGTGGGTGGGACGTGCGCGGCTGGGTCAGGTGTGATGGCCGGCGGCAGTGGGTGGGACGTGCGCGGCTGGGTCAGGTGTGCCGGCGGCAGTGGGTGGGACGTGCGCGGCTGGGTCAGATGTGCCGGCGGCAGTGGGTGGGATGTGCGCGGCTGGGTCAGGTGTGATGGCCGGCAGCAGTGGGTGGGACGTGCGCGGCTGGGTCAGATGTGCCGGCGGCAGTGGGTGAGACGTGCGCGGCTGGGTCAGGTGTGCCGGCGGCAGTGGGTGGACGTGCGCGGCTGGGTCAGGTGTGATGGCCGGCGGCAGTGGGTGGGACGTGCGCGGCTGGGTCAGATGTGCCGGCGGCAGTGGGTGAGACGTGCGCGGCTGGGTCAGGTGTGCCGGCGGCAGTGGGTGAGATGTGCGCGGCTGGGTCAGGTGTGATGGCCGGCGACAGTGGTTGGGACGTGCGCGGCTGGGTCAGGTGTGCCGGCGGCAGTGGTTGGGACGTGCGCGACTGGGTCAGGTGTGATGGCCGGTGGCAGTGGGTGGGACGTGCGCGGCTGGGTCAGGTGTGATGGCCGGTGGCAGTGGGTGGGACGTGCGCGGCTGGGTCAGGTGTGATGGCCGGCGGCAGTGGGTGAGACGTGCGCGGCTGGGTCAGGTGTGCCGGCGGCAGTGGGTGGGACGTGCGCGGCTGGGTCAGGTGTGCCGGCGGCAGTTGGGTGGGACGTGCGCGGCTGGGTCAGGTGTGCCGGCGGCAGTGGGTGGGACGTGCGCGACTGGGTCAGGTGTGATGGCCGGTGGCAGTGGGTGGGACGTGCGCGGCTGGGTCAGGTGTGATGGCCGGCGGCAGTGGGTGGGACGTGCGCGGCTGGGTCAGGTGTGCCGGCGGCAGTGGGTGGGATGTGCGCGGCTGGGTCAGGTGTGCCGGCGGCAGTGGGTGGGACGTGCGCGGCTGGGTTAGGTGTGTCGGCGGCAGTTGGTGGGACGTGCGCGGCTGGGTTAGGTGTGATGGCCGGCGGCAGTGGGTGGGACGTGCGCGGCTGGGTCAGATGTGCCGGCGGCAGTGGGTGAGACGTGCGCAGCTGGGTCAGGTGTGCCGGCGGCAGTGGGTGGGACGTGCGCGGCTGGGTTAGGTGTGCCGGCGGCAGTTGGTGGGACGTGCGCGGCTGGGTTAGGTGTGATGGCCGGTGGCAGTGGGTGGGACGTGCGCGGCTGGGTCAGGTGTGATGGCCGGCGGCAGTGGGTGGGACGTGCGCGGCTGGGTCAGATGTGCCGGCGGCAGTGGGTGAGATGTGCGCGGCTGGGTCAGGTGTGCCGGCGGCAGTGGGTGGGACGTGCGCGGCTGGGCTAGGTGTGTCGGCGGCAGTTGGTGGGACGTGCGCGGCTGGGTTAGGTGTGTCGGCGGCAGTTGGTGGGACGTGCGCGGCTGGGTTAAGTGTGCCGGCGGCAGTGGGTGGGACGTGCGCGGCTGGGTCAGGTGTGATGGCCGGCGGCAGTGGTGGGACGTGCGCGGCTGGGTCAGGTGTGCCGGCGGCAGTGGGTGGGACGTGCGCGGCTGGATCAGGTGTGATGGCCGGCGACAGTGGTTGGGACGTGCGCGGCTGGGTCAGGTGTGCCGGCGGCAGTGGGTGGGACGTGCGCGGCTGGGTCAGGTGTGATGGCCGGCGGCAGTGGGTGGGACGTGCGCGGCTGGGTCAGGTGTGCTGCCCGTCAGAGCTGTGACGACATCGGACGGTCGCCAGGTCAAACAGCGCCACTTTGGGCGGTTGGCGCTGTCGCCGGTGACTCAGCCTCTACCTCCACCTACCGACTCCCCATGGGATCAACATCTCCACCACATCGACCTGCAACGTCAGGACATCACACAGCAGAATCTATGCTTTAACGCGTACAGTATACGGGTAGGGATACCCAACACTTGCAGAAATGAAACGTAACTGAGTCAGCACGTCACATTCGCATCCACAGTTCACGCAGAGAACAAAGACGCGGACAAATAGCCAGTCATGCCAGGAAACAGTTCCAGCACTCATGCAGATAGCAGACGCCTGAATATTTAGCGTGAGACTGATGCACGAAACTAGGACACATTTCCAGAATAACTGCGTTACAGGTTGAATCTGAAGTCAGAGTCCGCTGACACTGTTTATGGCACAACTACTTCCAATATATATGGAACTTCGCGATGAAGTCAGTAGGCTTGAAGGAAAAGCGGCACAAGCCTTCTTTAGCTTAGTAACAACTTGGTTGGAACAGTTGGCCTGAAGTCGCGTGCAACGGGGGCGTTTCCCGTTCGAAAAACTTGAATATTGTATTATACAAGTTCAGATTGTCTTGGATTTGAAGAATTAAGGAGAACGTGGATACATCACTATTTTATTTATTCATGGCATGCGCTGGATATTCAAGAGTTGTTATCGGGCAACGGTGTTTAGAAGTAAACAATACTAGGTTCATATGAACGTATTTTGTTCCCAAACGAAATAAATCATGCCGACATATCCTACAGTCCCAATATATCCTTTTAATTCTAATTAAACAGAAAAAAGAATAGAAGAACGCACAAAAATCATAAGTGAACATAGAAGCATTGTAAGCAAACATGTATGTGAACGGTGAAGGATTAGCTTACAACGTAATGGCGTCACGATACCAAACTCACTTCGTTGGTCACGGCCTTATGACGCACTCAGAAGCTGAGGCCATATGGTGTCGTCTGCCTCTCACCCCGAAGGAAGGGCGGCATCGCGGGGAATCGAATCCCGTACTTCTGCCATGCCAGACACTCGGATCAACCACTGAGCTACCGAAGCCCTACCAAACTCACTTCGTGGGGGCCGAGTCTGACGACAAGGTGCTGGCATTCTGGTTCAGCCGGTTGTTGGGCAGCGACAAGCAAGATTAACCAAGACAGATGCTGAATATAAACACGGGCGACCTGCCACATACGCCAGACCCACTACTATACACGACAAAAACACGCGGGATACGCGCTATGCCGAACGAATGCTCCCAAATTGGAATGTATTAGTCGAGCAAACAGCGAACAGCATTCACCACCAGCGACTAATCCTTCGAACTACAGATCATAGAACGCCCACAGACATGCTTCCTTGTTTTACCGGGATGCACAATCATCACCGATCAATGAAGGCCGGATGCTTCGATAAATTAATGTCAATACCGGCGACAGCATCAACCAATGTCACACTATCCTTGCCGCTCCGAAAAAGTAACCATCGCCTTCATTGCGAGCAGTCACAAGATGGCTACAGCGTTTCTTTGGTCCCACAGTGCTTAGGAGCTCCCAGAGAAAGCTTCCCAAATCAACTCTTTTTCGTAAACCACGAATACAGCATGAAGAAATGACTGGAGTTTCACATGTTGGATGCCATGGCGCATAGCCCAGACACCTAAGGCGTTCACAAATATGAACTACACACACACACACTTCCTTCCTGAAATTATACTGCATCAATGTCATGAAATTGGTTAAAAAATAGTATGATGATGAATGGTAAGCTACAGTTCAATTGAGTGCAAAATTAGGACTGACAATTCAATATGTCCTGTAATTCCTTGTTTTCATGGAGTGGAGGGTAGCAGCCGAAGACATAAAAATTCCTGATGACGTCAAAACAGTTGGGCAGTACAGTGTGTTCAAATCCAGCAATTTAGGTGGAAAGCATCATGCAACAGGAAAACAATATTTATATCATAAATCAAGTGTTTATAGGTTCGTTGACATTTTCCGTCTGGCTGCATAAGTGCATCCAGGAAATGAATACATGGCAATGCACACACCTAGCATGAATGACATTCAATTACCACTTACATTTAAGTGCTGCTTAACTACTTAATCACACCAATTCGACAGTTGTATGTCGTGAAGTTCAATGGAAACCAATTCAGGAGGACAAATTATGTCCACAGGAGGTCAACACAACTTTCTGATAGGCATCATTTTCACCTAAATATCTAAATTCCAGGACATTGCACTGCACCCTATGGGTAAATCAAAAGCAGCATGCATTCTTCTGCTGGTGTGACAAGATCAATGGAGACAAGCGAGGATAAAATAGTGACACATCAATGATCTTGATATTGAAGAAATTGTGGTGTGCCACACACTACATCAGATTGCATTCCTGCCTGCCATACATGTATGGCATAAAATCAGTATTCTCAAATTCATTTTGATTTAGGTGTCCAATGTATGAAAAATGGCAGGGATGAGGAAAACAATGTAAAAGTGCTGGTATTTCAATATACATTGGATCTAATTGCAGCTCTTGCATTTCGTTGAAGAAGTAACCGTTTTTATGAGTGAATAAAGAAAAACATCAGCAAGCAAGTTTGGGATGTACTATCCACAGCTAAAAAAAACTGGATGCATCACGCATGATATTCCAACATGTACTGGGCAGGTTACCCATTTAAGTGCATACATTGTGTACCAAAAACGGTTGTCCCACTCAGCATGGCATGGTTGAGTAATTCCTGACCATGTCTGCAAGGAAACAAACATTAAGGTAATCTTGAACACTTGCTTGGTCTTAATCTCCCCCAGAAAGTGCAGACACAGTGTATCTACAGCCTGGTAAACACAAAGCTGTTCCATGATATGTCATGCTTTGATATTGCTCCTGCCAGCAAGCCAAACATGTTGGTCACAGACAAATCATGCTAATGAATATCTTACTGCACCCCTTGGTTATGCCATGAGAGGCTCAGATAGGTCAGTTCTTGTCCTTGCAGCAAAAATGCATGCTTTCTCATGTGAATTAATATGCAGATTACAGAGTGGTACACCCGATCTAAAGAGTGTCATTGCTGTATGCTTTATGTTGTATTTGTTGTAGGTGACATGCTCTCTTTGTGGTGTCCTATGCTGCCTGTAGTATGTTTTGTGTGCTCTTTGTTGCACCCTCTGTGGTTGTTTTTTTTGTGTGTGCAAATGTCCACTTGCTATTGCTATATGATATTTTTGACCCTCTCCCCTTCTTTCATAGAAAACCTGGCTACTCTGCTGCTGTGGCCCATACTACCAGGTAGAATACATCCTACATTTACAATTCTGCCTTCCAGATTTGCCCTACCCAGCCTGGTTCCTGCATTCCACTAACATGCCACCATGAAGCCATCCAACAACCATCCTTGATCAAGAGCAAATAACATGACCAGAGCAGCTCCTGTGATACATGGCTGTGCTGCATATTAGTGGCAGCTCCAGCAGCCTCATCTTGTGCAATTTTACCTTGTTATTTCAACTGAATGTTAACAATCTGATCTTAAATTGAAGAAGTATTGCACATAAATTTATTCTGCCATGATGTGTTTTGGTGATGTTACCTAATAAATATGTGAATGCTGCATGCTTGGTCTTCAAGTGTTGCCTGCAAAAGTTGACCAGAAATGATCGGAAAAAATAATGCATTACAAAATAACCATTAAACATGTCTTGTACCAGTCAAAAAGGTTTGACAATTGTTAGAATGCAATTATCCATCAGTTATAATTTTCATGGTTATACCATCCATGATACCATCATGAGAAAAGAGTTCCATATGCAGCCTACCAGGTACATGTCATATGTTGTTGAAATCATATATATATATTCGTTGTAAATTATGGTGCTTATAGCAGGTGCAGCTCAGACAAATGCATGATCTGATCTACAGACCACTGTTGGTCCCAGGTGAGGTCAACAAGGTTAGGTCTTTCCTTTACATGCAAAACATAACATTGATGCTAGAACTGAAAATCCCATGAGTTTTCTGGAACCTTCTGGGTATCATGGCCTCAGCAATGTGTATGCATTGCTACACATTGCAATGGAACAAAGAAGCAATTATTTGGAAACATGGGGTTGAGGCTTGTGATGCATACACCACACAATATGCCATGCCTTCCCATTTTCTATACTGACACTAACAATTTAGTGATACTTCAGGAGTGATCAAACCACTTCAACCAATAGCACAGCCAAAGAGGGAAAGGCAGGGGAGATATTATCTTCACTAAGAAGTAATGGCCTGAATCAAGACCACTTGGTCTTCAGCCAAGAACAGCTGCTTCCAGTGGCATAGGAGGAAGGTGCATCATGCACTGGGGTGTCTGTTCATGGAAATTATTTTGGGAAGCATTGGATTGGTCCAGGAGGCAAAACCATTAATGAGGTCTGGATAATAGATGCCATTTTAAATTATGAAAGTATTTGATTGAAAGTTTGAAACAAATTATCATCAATATGAAATGCTGTAGGTATGATATACATACACTTTTATTTCATATCTGGCATGTCTAAGTTGAAGCCAAGAATGACTTGGATGAATCTGAAGCAAATGGATTGGAACAAATTGCCACTGTAAAACTGGCTAGTGTCTTGTTCATACATTAGGTAGGTATCATGATTATGCTCACCATTATAAATTATGATATACAAACACCTTATAGCACAATCCCTGATAAATGAATTAACATGATGGTAAATTTCCAGAAACAGGTAAAATGTGATTTTTTTGAAGTTTTTTTTAAAATACAGGGTATTTTAATGTAAGAATCATGATGCGACCACTCATTTTCTCCACAAATGATTACTTTTAAGTCAGCGACGGTTGATGACGTCATAATTATTTGATGTCATATGCATTAAGTCGGGGAAGAAAAAAAACCTAACCTAACCTAACCTAGACTAAGATAACGTAGCATAATATATAAAATATATTATATCATAATATAATCTAACCTAACCGGAAAACCAGAATCGTCCGAAACAAATTTTTCCGCCGTGACGTCATCAAATATATTGAAAATAGAATAATACAGCATCGCAAGAAATTTCCGGCCCTTATCGACGGTTGCTGGCGCGACGTGTTGCGAGTATTCATTCTCGGAGATAATGTTGAATTAAGGCAGAAACATAAGGTTTTCGATGACAAAGAGTATTAAATTGAGTGCATGAAGTGTTGAATGTCTTCTTTATCACGTCTGTGACACACCAGGTACGGATAATTATACGCGATGTGCTATGTTTGCAGAGTGAAGATTATGGTCGTGTATTTGTTTGCCAACTGAAAAATAATTATTTGCGGAGAAAATGAGTGGTCGCATCATGATTTTTACATTAAAATACCCTGTATTCAAAAAAAATCCCAAAAATCGCATTTTACCTAGATCTGGAATAATAACATGATGTGACATTGATATGCAATAAAATACCATTTGTTGATAATATGGTATTATTATTGTTACACTGGCTGTAACAACCATACAAAATTAAGTTTATGGTCACTACATGCTCAGTGTATAGACTGCATGTACCATACCATACATATGGAAAAGGTGCCCCTCCAGTTAGGCTGAGTGCACCCACACCCCCTCAAATTTTCCAGCCAGAGGCACCCTATTGGTGCTTTTGTAGTGGCACCCCTCCAGGCAAGTGCTCCCATGACAATTGCTGGATCCAATCCTGATAGCTTGGCCATAATCAATCTTGGCTTGCTCTGGAGGTCAAGACAAACATCCATTGCATGACTAGGCTTTAATTGAGTAATATTTCCCTTCATTACTTCCATATACAAATATTAGTATACCAGGCAACTTATATGATAGTGTAAAATAATATAAAGTGCAACATTAACCAACAGCCCTGACCTTCAACGACTGTGTGATCAGGCTAAAAATGAAGCCACACTGAGATTTGAACCCCACCACCTGTACAGAAAGTGAATGCTTCAACCAACTATATGCCAATTCACCTATAGGGTGTCTACTGGAATACACAAAGTAGAGCATGCTGACTGGAGAGATATGGTCTTTACCCACCACCTTATTGTTATGGGTGGTATAGATATAAAACATGTTGGACCTCCCAAAATACCTACCTAGGTACCTACTTACACACAAGAAGCAAATGCTTATGAGCACACTGTTTGCTCAAACTTAAGCTTGAAGGACTGAGCAGTATTTCAGGAATATTCTATAGCAAATTTTACAACTTAGTATATTGGTTTTGGCACCTCACACCTAACAAACAAAAAAACATTATTTTGGCACTGAGTGAGTAGGTAGGTGTTAAAAGAAATGGAAAAAGACATGATTGGTTCAGCATTATGCTGCAGTTATCCACCAAAACATTAACTCGTGCTCATCCCCCATTAACCACAGTGATAGGCAAATAGGAAGGTAGGCACCTACCTAGGTACTAGGCAAACACTTTTACTTCATTTTAACTTCAGGAGTTTCGAGGATGAGGGTACTTCCAGTCTGAGGCCAATACACAATTATACTATTTTCGAGGATATACTACTTGCAAAAACATGATACTTGATGTTTATCTTAAGACTCCGCCACTGCTGAGCTTTGTATTACCGAGCTACCTTTTGTTTTCTTAACAGTCCAAGTCCAGAGTGAAATTTAGCTCTTGGAATTGTTAAGATAGCGCAAGGTTTAGAACCAAACGCGTCACGATGACAATACATGATTGTTACCAGATGATCCTGTACACAATCCGGTAAACGCATTCTGGAAAAAGTTTAGTAGGAATATTTACTAAGAGCGGAAGTGATTTTAGTAACAATATTTACTAAACTTCCAGAAGCTTAGTAGGTATTGTTACTGAAGTTGCCTATTGCGATACATGCAGTGTGACCGGAAATGAGGACGTGAAAGAGGTGGCGATTGCCCCTAGCCGGAACGTTGAGTAATACAATATAACCTTTATCATTACTTTTTATATCAACTCAGCACCTCCTGGTATATTGAAGGTCGTATATTTTCTTTACACGTAATGTCTAAAACCCAGGAGCATCTAAGAGCCATTCTTCGTTGTATTAAACAAAGAGGCGGATTTTTTTTTTTTTTAGTATTTGGATAGCCGTGGCGAAGATAACTTAACATAACAGGTACTCCAAAGTCCGCAAATATAGTATATGTGGTTTAAACTAGATAAAACTGAAGCCAAGTGACGTCACATACCAGAAATGTCTTTTTATTCCAGAATACTATTGAATTATATTCTGGTTTTGGAATATTCCGATAAATCTACTGAATATATTTATCGGGAGCTTTTCATTTTTGCACTATGGATGGCGCTCTTCCTACGACTTGTTTCCTCGCCGTTCGTAAAACATATTCATTGAAGCTTCAAGGTTTGTACTGTTTTTGTGTGTTCCCGTGCCGCTGGCTTTGAAGCGAAAGGCACCATCCTTTAAATTCACTTTGCAAAGCCTGGGCGTTGTTTATATTGCTGGAGAACATGCATCTCAAACAATTTATGTTAATTAAGACTATACAATGCCAGCTTGGTCATCTGTCATTTATGTCAACTTTCCGTTCTGGCTCCAATCTGGTGATTAATGCCAACTTAGCATGTGCGTTGGTCTCCTAGCAATTATCATATTGTTCCTGTTTTGCTATGTGTAATCATGTACATACATACTGTGCCACACACCAACTGTGCACAATTTGGTAATTGCTTGCCTATGGGATCACAACTGGGTAATAGTTACTGGAGAAGCAATGCTGGATATCACTCTTAACCAGGGTTGTCCAGCTCCATCCGGCCCCCACCAAAGCGTATTGACAGCGCGTCTTCACGGCGGCATGTAGTTTTTCCTTCATAAGGTTATCGTAATGGAGAGACGTTACTTTTTGGGGAAGCCAAATGCCAAAATCAAACGTTTTTGAGATTAAAAAAAGTTCCTTATTTGAAAGACACATTCACTTGCCATACATAAATCCAACCTATTTTGAATTACTTGGTTATAAATGTTGTATATTCATTCTCAAAGATAATTTTTGCACAGTCCCACAGCACCCATGCAGGAAAAATGGTATGGGGCGAGCAATGTATGGAGGGAGTAACGGGATTCTACCCAATGACAATCTGGAATTGCGCTAAGTAATGTGAGGATATAACTTTGGGAGGCGCCTACATGCTGTCAGGTCAGGGGCCCAGGCACGTAGCCAGACGAAATCATCAAGGGGGACGATCGTCTCCTTCCCCGGCTTTAGCCAGTGTGCGTACACTTTGACCACCAGAGGTCAGGGACAATGGTATTGGAGCAAGGTCGTTCACCCCGGACCCTCACGATTTCGACTAAAATGTACTATTGCATAGTGCTTCATGCGCTGATTACAACGACGAAAACCGTTTTGCGTCACATTTAAAAATAAGCCATATAGAGCCAAATGTATGTCCACGACATTTAGGCACATTCGACCACTGCGATTCAGATTCGTTAAACACCCAGACCATTGCGATTCGCCCGCAACCTTGCACACAGATAGTACTCGCCCACTGATCACAGTGGGGGCAGTCATTTGCAATCACATTGAAGACTGACCTCCAGAGATCAGGGAAGATGGTCTTGGAGCAAGGCCGTTGACCCCGAACACCTAGGGTTTGGACTAAACTATGCTGTTGTATGGTACTCGATGCGCCAATTTCAATGGCGAAAACCGTTTTGCGTCATATATAATGAGCCCTACAGAGCCAAATGTATGTCCACCATATTTGCATTCGACCACTGAGGTTCAGATTCCTTAAACACCCGAACCCCTGCGATTCCCCTGAAACCTTGCACGCAGATAACACTAGAATCGCTGATAACAGTGGTGGCAGTCATTTCCACTCACATTGAAGATTTTGGCCTCCAGAGGTCGCGGGCGATGGCCTTTGAACAAGGTCATTGATCCCGGAGCATACAAATACAGTTGGAGTGTTTTAGTTCTATCTAGGAACGCACATACCTATTCGACATCAACACATGATACATGGAATATATGACTAAGCTTCGTCTATTCCAGGAAAACATACGGGCAGTACCCAAGGGGACACTCAAGGAATCATTCTTTACTTTGTGACAGGAAACCACAAAGTGCTAGACCTCGGAATCATGTCGTTGAAATTCGGGTTACTTTTTTCGGTGGGGTGTCGGGTCAACAGCCTTGCTCCAAGACCATCGTCCTTGACCTGATCAATAGAGATCAAGGTCTTCAATGTGATGGGAAATTACTGCCACCACTGTGATCAGGGAGCCGAGTACTATCTGTGTGCAGGTTTTCAGGCGAATCGTACGGGTCCGGATGTTTAACGAATCTGAATCTCAGTGTAGATATGTACATGTAAATAAAATGTACATATGGTGGACATATATTTGGCTCTGTAGGGCTCATTTTTTAATATGACGCAAAACGTTTTCGCATTATAATCAGCGCATCGAGCACCATACAATAGAACATCTTAGTCCAAATCGTAGGGGTCCGGGGTCAACGTCCTTGCTGAAAGACCAGCGTCCTTGACCTCTGGAGGTCAGTCATCAATGTGATTGGAAATAACTGCCACCACTGTGATCTGCGATTCTAGTGCTATCTGTGTGCAAGGCTTCAGGCGAATCGCAGAGGCCTGGGTGTTTAAGGAATATAAATATCAGTGGTCGAATGAAAATATGGTGGACGTACATTTGGCTCTGTAGGGCTCATTTTTTATGTGAAGCAAAACGGTTTTCGCCATTGCAATCAGCGCATCGAGCACCATACAATAGTTCATTTTAGTCCAAATCGTATAGGCCCGAGGTGAACGACTTTGCTCCAATACCATCGTCCTTGACCTCTGGAGATCAGTCTTCAATGTGCTGGGAAATGACTGCAAATACTGTGATCAGCAAGCTGAGTACTATATGCATGCAGGTTTTCAGGGTAATCACAATGGTCCGGGTTGATGATTTTGAACTTCGATGACCTCTGGAGGTCGAACTTTTCAATGTGATGGGAAATGAATGTTGCCACCGTGATGAGCACTATTTTTTTACTATTTGTGTGCAATGTTTCGTGGAAATCGTAGTGCTCTGGGGTACATGACCTTGAAATTCGATGACCTCTGGAGGTTAAACTTCTCAATGTGGTGGAAAATATATTACATCACTGTGATGAACACCATTGGTACTATCTGTCTGCAATTTGTGTACCGAAATCATAGGGGTCCGAGGTGAAAGACCTTTACATTCGATTACCACTGGAGATCAAAGTTCTTAATATGATAGGAAGTAACTACTACTACAAAGTTATGTGCCACAAAACTCTTGTACCTTGATCTGTTGCACCAGTCACACTAGTGACAGCCTGACCTGTACAGACAAGATTACATTGTAGGTGCCATACTCTGCATTCTGGATGATTGGGGACTGGGGTCTCACAGTCAAAGATAGTGTGAAAAATGCTAATCCATGATATTCTTACATATGGCTGAAGGCTCAATACCAAATTCCAATGGCATTTGCATCGCATAGGCTACACCAGCCCCATGTAAGGTTTGAACCCATACCTTGTGCAATATACCAGGCTAACCCTTATTTAGATTAATTACATATTCGAGGTCAAAGATTAACTGAACACTATCATGGCAAAAATATTTTTCATACATACCTTTTTGAGATATTTTTGGCACGTAGTTTAATTCGGTTTGCTCTTTAATGCAGAGAACAATGGGTCAGAACTTTGGGAAATATGGATGCTTTGACTTGACATACAATTGAATATAACGTCGTAGTCACCACTGACTATCTCCCACTTCGTCATAAGCAATCTGCTCCAGTTACGCATGGTAAATACGGCCGTTATACCCAAATATATTTTTGAAGGAGGGAGACAGTGAAATAGCAATTTCAAACACGTAATTGCTATATTGCTGCTATTGCTGGTCATTGTGTGATAATGGCTCGTCTCACTCAATAAAAATAATATAAAGTACAAAACTATACCGCCAGTGCATTAACTTCGTATGTCTTATGCGCAGCGAAATTGAAACCCGCCTGATGCTACCAACTCCTGCCATATCAGAGGAAAAAAGTTGTGACGTCAACAAGGCTTGAAGGCCAACTTTGGCATACCTTCAAAGTATAGGTAGTACTGTACTGGCACAATCCAAAACGCGAAACTTGTGATAATAATCACAATGTGTGACTCTGCAATGGCACTGGAACTGTCTGAAAGTAGGAAAGCTGGAAGAAGGACCAGCTCGAAGTAGATTACTTCCACGCAACATCCATATGATTAATGCTAAGCTCTTCCAAAGCAAGTTGGGGCCGTAGTGAGCACTTTCTCCTCTGCCTCCAAGATTCCGGTGCCATTGCTGGACACAGGGGCGTACGAGCGACTGGGAAAATGTGGAGGGCGACGATTTTCAGTGGGCACCATTTCCCCGGACGGTTGCCAATATTTAAGAGGGTGCACTCGAGTGCCCCTGAGTGGGCGGCTCCCGTACTCAGAGGGGCGCCTTCGGCTGATAATGTAAGTCTCCCACCCCGTGTAAACTTGAACATCCGGTATGGACACATTTTTCCAGCCAGAGAAGGCGCCACGCACAGTGTGTGTGTGTGTGTGTGTGGGGACCAGCCCCATCTATCTAAGCTTTTGCTCCACACCTCTAATTATACCTGATATAGGGCCAGGGGTGTAGTTTTGTATTATTTTTGGAGGGAACTTCCCCCCCCACCCACCATGATGACTGTGTCCCTAAATAAGTTAAATTTTTCACATGGGACCTTATGTGACATGCCCCCAATCCATTTAGGCCCGCAAATTGCCTTCATGTATTGTATCCTCCCAATATTTTCAGAAACCTACATCTATGGACAGGGCTGTGATGCGCCATGCGGGCCCTGTCACGGCTTGAACAAAGCCCAGGGAACCAGGCCAGGCAAATTAACTGAGGCTATGTTGTCTATTCTCGGAAGCGCGTCCAGCTCCAGGGATGTTTTTGGTCTTGGTGAACTACATTTAACATTAAACCACTGCACTGATGCATGAAAATCATCTCAACTCACCAAACCAGTTGTGTGTGTGTGTGAGGAGCCCGGGTGCAACCTTTCGAATTGAATATGGAAAGTGAGAAACTAACATTAGCATGGTAACAAACCAGGGAGTCCAGACCCGGAGCCACCCGACATCTCTAGCCATGCACATCTCCTTTGAATTTTGGTTAATTTTAGGATTGGCCTGATATCGCGTTGCGTAGGAAGAAAGAACTTCTAAAGTTCTGAACTTCTATTTGCCTTTGCCACAATGTTCTTGTTCTTCCGTGTCGCCCGACCCCAATACGCAGCTCAGCCACCGAACGGCCACGGGGAAGTGGAGTCGGACACTTTCCCGAACATTTTCGGCACTGAACATAAGACAATGCGGTGCTTCGCCACGGCCTATGTTGCCACGTGTTCAGCGGATTTTCGGGGCCCACGAGGGAGGCGCGACCCTATCACCCTCAGGGCCCACCACTGATACAGACTGCATACAACTCAGTCACCAACTCCACGTCTTGTTTCTGCCGATTTCCTCATGGCACAGCCATGATGAACCGAGTATCACGCCACGTGAGGACATAAGCAGACCACGTGAGGACAGCATCACCCACGTGAAGACAGTACCACGTCACGTGGACAGTTTCTCGGGAACCGCGATCTCTGATGACCGCCACACAATCTCTGAACTATTTGGTGCACCTCCATTTGAGGCTACGGCGTGCCGAGGCGAGGATCTTGCTGCCTGAGCACTCCGGATATCCTTCAGCAAGCACCGCTGCAGGTCTGGAGATCTCCCAGGAAGCCAGCGGTCCACACACAAGCGTTGCATGGAAGAAAATATACCCTGACCCCAACGATTTTTCCGTTTGCGAGGCATTTCACAATTGCCACATAAGCAATGGCGTTCCATTACATTGAGCGCTCAGTTGAATGCTACACAAACGTCTTGAGCAGGCAAAAGGGATTGCGAGGGGTTAGTGGTAGTAGGGCTCGTTTCCTCACGGTTTGAAAACTGGTGCCCCCTCTGAATAGTTAGCTGTCGGCTCCAGATCAAGAAGTGCTTGGCCGTGGCGGAAGTTTTAAATAACGCCCTCTTCTTCCAAGGAAATTGCTGAATGCAATGCAATAACAAACTTATACAGACTTGTACATATGTGACACTACCTGGGCACGAGCAAACCACGAGGGTCAGCCTGCAAATGTGTGCCGCGGCCCCTGTGCCGTGCAGCGCTGTTGACTCACCTGGTGCGGACGGCCGCCAGGCGTTGTCAGGTCGGGTCACGACCAGCGCTGCGTGACAGGCCACGACCGCGTGACAGGCCGACACGGCAGAAGGAGGCCCACCGGCCGGCCGTCGAACACCTGCGCCGCGCCGCCCGCGCAAGCCGGCCGGATATTTTGGGAAACTGGGCTCCAACGGCGCGGTCGACGGCTGCCAAAAGCCGGCATTTGGTGACGTCAGCCGACTGTGGCCCGCGCCGCCAGGCGGCAGCACCGGCCGGCCGCCCGCGCGGCAGGATGGTATCGGCCAGGAGTTCGACGCGCTCCAGGATGACCGAGCTGGCAAAACGCCACGCCGACAGCTGGGGTGAAAGGCCGCCCCTCTGGGTGTTCGTAGTCAGAGGCGGTCTGGTCGGTTGTCAGCGCATCTCGTAGAATCCGGCACATCCGATGATTGGGTGGTAGTGGAATGGCGGGATTGCGCATGTGCACGCCGATGTTGATCTACACATGCCTTCGATACAACCACACACCGTATGATACATGTTTGCAGCTATGAATGCCGTCATTGAGTGTAGGAAACACTCAATGACGGCATTCATAGTAGTTGGGTAATTGTTCACGTTGAGTGTAGGAAACACTCAACGTGAACAATTACCCAACCAGCAGTCTACTGAGTACTGACATGAAGGACACATGTTAGCTATCATTGCACATATGTTCAACAGTCCTCCCCCCCAAAAAAGTACTCCATAGTGTCAAAAATAGCACGCGAGAGGTTGCACGGGATGGAGTAGCTTGGATCATGGCAACGCATACATCGGTACATTGGGAGGATGACTCGGGTGAAGTTGGTGTTTCTCAATACACAAAAAAATACAAGAGTGAGGTACGTTGCAAATGCAAGAAGATACAATTTCAACCTTCTTGGATATGGGATATTGAAACGAATAAAACGAGCTATTCAGTCACATCATTTACTTCATTGCGGAAGCTTTCAAAACCATTATTGGGGTCTTCTTAGTAATTTTCGTAAGCAAATGCGCGGTCACTCAGTGGTGGCTAGATTTCGAGGTTGCCTACCCCTTCTCCCAGGAATAAGTGGCATGTTATATAGATCGATAATATTATTGTTTTCAATACCAGGGAAATGAAAGCTTGGAAGTGATCAATGGACTCTGACCCTGCAGGCTTCAGCAGGTCAATGCAGTACATAACTTAACCATAAAAATACGTCTCCAAAAATAATAATTGAAATGACCAATGTCAAACGTGGCCGGGACGCACCAACTTAAGCAAAACAATGGTACAATGGTAACAAACCAACTTAAACAAACAATACTTCATACAATGGTAAGCATCATCGGATGTGGCAACATTACTAATAAAACAAAATGACCAGCGCTGCTCTCTCCCATGCACGGGACACTGCTACGCAATCCTCAGGAGTCAGACGTATCACACCTACCTACACTTCTGCACACAGCACGGCCACGTGTTCCCTGAAGCCACACGCCGCAATGCCACGACACCAATTCTGCTCAGATGGTCGTCAACATTGCCCACTATTAACGATCATCCCGCACGGAGTCGGGTGGTCGCCGTTAACGTCGAAACACGGCGGATATAGCCGCAAACGTCAGCTTTATTGAAGGTGATGCCGCGGCACACCAAGGCGTCAACACAAACCTCGCCGGGCAACGTGGAAGCCGGCTCCAACTGAATCGGGCTGCAAGTGCTCGGCACAACTTTAAATACCGCCAAAGCGACGGCCGCACAAAGGAAACGTGAACCGCCGCCTGTGAACCTCAACAGGGTGGCGCACCGCCACTCCGAGCCAGCCTCGCACGTAGCTGGTCACAACTGACGCGGCAGTCAGCAGGGTGACGCGCCGCCACCCCGGGCCCGCCTCACACGTAGCTGGTCACAACTGACGCGGCAGTCAGCAGGGTGACGCACCGCCACCCCGGGCCCGCCTCACACGTAGCTGGTCACAACTGACGCGGCAGTCAGCAGGGTGACACGTAGCTGGTCACAACTGACGCGGCAGTCAGCAGGGTGACGCACCGCCACCCCGGGCCCGCCTCACACGTAGCTGGTCACAACTGACGCGGCAGTCAGCAGGGTGACGCACCGCCACCCCGGGCCCGCCTCACACGTAGCTGGTCACAACTGACGCGGCAGTCAGCAGGGTGACACGTAGCTGGTCACAACTGACGCGGCAGTCAGCAGGGTGGTGCACCGCCACCCCGGGCCCGCCTCACACGTAGCTGGTCACAACTGACGCGGCAGTCAGCAGGGTGACGCGCCGCCACTCCGGGCCCACCTCACACGTAGCTGGTCACAACTGACGCGGCAGTCAGCAGGGTGACATACGGCCACCCCGGGCCCACCTCACACGTAGCTGGTCACAACTGACGCGGCAGTCAGCCGGGTGACACGTAGCTGGTCACAACTGATGCGGCAATCAGCAGGGTGACGCGTAGCTGGTCACAACTGACGCGGCAGTCAGCAGGGTGACGCGCCGCCACCCCGGGCCCGCCTCACACGTAGCTGGTCACAACTGACGCGGCAGTCAGCAGGGTGACACGTAGCTGGTCACAACTGACGCAGCAGTTAGCAGGGTGACGCGCCGCCACCCCGGGCCCGCCTCACGTAGCTGGTCACAACTGACGCGGCAGTCAGCAGGGTGACGCACCGCCACCCCGCGCCCGCCTCACACGTAGCTGGTCACAACTGACGCGGCAGTCAGCAGGATGACACGTAGCTGGTCACAACTCATGGGGCAATCAGCAGGGTGACACGTAGCTGGTCACAACTGATGCGGCAATCAGCAGGGTGACGCGTAGCTGGTCACAACTGACGCGGCAGTCAGCAGGGTGACACGCAGCTGGTCACAACTGACGCGGCAGTCAGCAGGGTGACGCACCGCCACCCCGGGCCCGCCTTACAAGTAGCTGGTCACAACTGACGCGGCAGTCAGCAGGGTGGTGCACCGCCACCCCGGGTCCGCCTCACACGTAGCTGGTCACAACTGACGCGGCAGTCAGCAGGGTGACACGTAGCTGGTCACAACTGACACGGCAGTCCCGGCGCACAACGTTCGCCGCCTATGTGCTGGTGGCTCAGTTCTTAACGGCGCGCCGATCGCCGGGCCACTTTGCGCCCATACGTCCGCGGCTTAATTACAGGCTCATCTCACACCCACCAGACGTCCGCAAACGTCACTGCAGACGCAACCCGGACACCCCAGCTTGACCACAAACTCTCCCCCCAGCAGGTGTCTGCTGACTCCACCTCAGACGTGTCTGGAGATTCCGACTTCATCTCGGACGCCACAAGCGTCTGTCTCAGCGGCCTCTGGGCATTCTGAGGGAAATACGACGCATGCATCAGTATTAGTCACTGAGTTCAGAACATACAAACATGTTGAGACTTGGGTGGAAATATCACCTAGATTGGAATATGACTTTATTGTTACCTCCCGATATAATCAATAATGTTGTTCTCTGGCAATATCATCAATATTTCCATTCCCATCTTTTCTTGTAATTACACTGAGAATAAAAATGAAAATGATCGCATTCAACAGTAAACAAATGACTATTGATGACGAATTATTTTATTCCGTACCGAGTTGTGGCCAGAAAACCATCCTTTGTTCTGAAATCGTGCATCTAGCCTTTGACCTTAGCTTTCCACTTTCGTTGCCTCTTGCAGAATTATCTTAAACTAAAAAAAATAATGCTCAATATGTATTTTGGGGCACTGTTACAGTACTCTGGCGCAGACAGCATATCTTGCACCAGTTGTAGTGCAAGGTATGCTGTCAGTTAAGCACTAATTAATGAGATTGGACTTCAATGCATATACACTCCAACGTGACAATGAGTACTACTTAGGACTATGACGGTCCCAATTGGCATTAGCATCGTACAGGTTTTCTACTTAGAAGCGCGCACATCCTGTTCCTTGCTTCAGCACACAGGGATACTGCTTCCCTGCTCGGCATCCGGCGCTTGAAAGCCCTCATACTCTACAATTAATATTGTTAACTGCATTCCAGAAGTTTGGTGTGTTTCGCTAACGTTAGCACAGCTTAGATCTCGCGTAAACACAACCTTCCATTAGCGGAAATCCCAAAAAACAGCCAGTGATAATAAAATGACCGTGTGTGGCTCATTGACGGTGCGAATGCGAGATATGATTCAAACTGAAAGCCAAGATTGTATTACCCTATTTCATTCCACGAAAATTGCACACACAGGATTATATGTGCGCTTGGATACGAAATACTTAGTATCTATACTGGATGAACAGATAGTTAACGAATCTGGACGATATCCTTAGTTTTCAGGGCACAGTTCACAGGCGAAATCTGGTATGGAAAGGTTTCTATCTAACGCGATGTGCACCTTCGCTCAACAATTCCTTTAATCCTTGCCAGTGTGGTAATTTTCTACCTTCCCTCGGGGAGGGGAGGTGCGAACCGCTGGCGTTTCCAAACGAAATGCGCTAGAGAAGAAACAAAAACGAACGTATGGGGTGGGACGAAATCTAGTGGTTGACACGAGAGTTTTATACCTGGCGGTGCTAGATCGGTGTAGGCGATATATCTATAGAGGTGTGTATATATATATATATATATATATATATATATTTATTGTTATGATTATTATTAGAATGCCTTGATTCCATCTATGATTATTAGAAGGGTGTTCGTCGATGCCTTAGAATGCAATGACATCTCAAGCTCCATTTAAAGCATAGATAACAGGTCACATTAGGCCAAGGGCCGATTCCGCATTTCAAAACTTTATATAATGATGGTGAAAATCACTGCTTCCACCAACCCAGGACAAATGGAAGGCAAAATCGGATTCAGGACCGACTTAAAATATACATGGTCTAGAAAAAGTTCACAAAAAAGTGGTCGGAGGTTATCCCATTGATGACGTCATAGCTCAGTTACCTGCCACGACTCAACAAAAAAAAACATCAAAGCTCCGAAAGAGACGACCCAGGGTGTTCTGAACATTTTACTCGGTTCCGTTGAGCCGTTCGGAAGCTATCCGCGAAAAGCCTTAGGGGGGGCGAGGAGTGCATCAACCCTCAACCCTCCACTGGCGAGGGTAAAAGTAAGTGAATTGGAATGCATCAAGTACACCTTCGTTGTTATTGGGGTTTAGGGGCGCATCAACTGCCTAGGTTATACTGCGCCCTCAAGTACACCTTCACAGGGCTGACATTCCTAATAAGCCTGTTGGATGAAGTACACATAAAACGATGACATCACTCTTGATGAACGAGGAACAGGATAGGAGTCGTCCATACTACATGCTATTGCCGAGTTTGGATGACTGCTTATGATTGGTTAGCTGTTTGAAGATAACTCATGTAATATCATGTGCTTCCGGATTGAAGATTAGCGATATTTCTCCAAAGACAAATGGTAAACCTGAAGTAATGGGAAGGCTTATGGCATACCATGCCGAGCTTGTTGAAACAAACATTTCGGGCAGATATTAAAGGATCTCGAGTACAGGAAGAAAAAGTCCCAGGCTGGAAGTTCCGAGCGTGAGGTCACCTGGAGTAATGCTGAGATGGCTCCCAGGCACCACCCAGCGGTCTGTTTACAAATACACGAGAAAGCGGCAAAAGCGGTAGTTATCTGAATCCAGTTGGACTAACAGACTTATCAGGTGGTAATTACCAGATTTCCTGCGAACTTTGTGAGAAGAAATATTTCGGGGAGACAGAAAGTAATCTTAGAGTCCAGGAAGCAAATTCAGACTAAATAATCTGAACAGGACGTCGCCTGACAAGTTGGGGTAATGCTAAGCTAGCGTCCAGTAGTACAATAGAAACACAGGAGAACTAGAACCATGGATGGAGGGAGAGGGCATCGGTAGCTATCGCAATCGAGCAGAATGGTAAACTAGCATACATGCATCAAATTCAAACATACCGACTTGGCTAATCAGAAGGGAAACCGATCGCGACAATCGCAAAACCCGATCATTAATCCTAAAGTAGATAGTTGTGTTTCAGGCCCTATTCTTCGTGGTAGGCCTGTGTATAGGAAATCCCCATTGCCCCAGCAATTTATATTCCACTTGCTCACTGCATTCCTTCATTTTTCAACATCTGACGCTTCTTGGATCTATTTCCTAGGGTACTTCTTGGCGCCTCGTGAAATACAGTGCGAAATGCTATATCCGACAAACATAAGATTAACAGTATAAAAGTGACTAACCTACCACTCCTTACAGGGTTTGCTGCTTCTGCAATGGTTGACGGACCTACCTCATCTGGTATGCATTTGCATATATTGTGATACTTGGGGGGTGGGGCGCATCGACTGCAGTGGTCATGCAGCTCTGCGATACTTGGTCAAATGAGCACACTGGGACTCGAATCCACGTCCTGCTACCGGCAGTCCACGAGTCTGACGCTCTGCCGCCGAGCTACACAGGACTTCGAGAGACCGTAGGTCGCACGAGCACCGCTAGATGTCAGTGTGTGCGCACTGACCGTGGCTCAGCGGGTCGGCGGCAGGCTCGGGCGTGTCGTGCGGCGTGCCCAGCGACCGGTAGGTGGCGGCAGTGTCGGAGAGGTCGCTCGGCCGCCGATCCAGGTGGTCGGCCAGCTCGCGCCCGTTCAGCGACGGCACCTCCTGCTCAGGGATCACCTGCGGCCCGTCGTCGGCCGTCTCCAGGTGGCCTGGCGAGGCACCGCAGGGTCAGGTGGGCACCACATCGTCGCTACCACGTCACCAGCTCAGGGCAGTACTGACACTGGTACAGAAGAGATCAGTGGAGTACTGGTAATTAGAGGTCGGCATCCGTACGGATATCCACGGATATCCGTGGATATCCGTGCTGTGGATGGATATGGATGGATGATTTGTTGCCTATATTTCAAATGGATGGATATGGATGGATGACAGTTTTCACTGATGGATGCGGATGGATGTATGATTTTACTGTCGATAAATGTGCCTGACCGATGAACCCTTCTTTTTCAGTGAATGCACATGCAATTACAGAAGATCATTTTACAATGGCCACTCGCGAGCTACTCTGAGTTTGAAATCAAACCTACCAAAGAACCTACCAAATAGGTCGGTAGACCTGCAACTAGTCATTAGTTCTGACTGCTGAACGTTTTTATTAGGTATAGCTTCACCGTTGTGGATAACACCTGCCTACTAATTCATGTGCACAGACTGGAAATACATGTGATTCACACAAAACCATGTATTTGTAGTCGTCTACAGCGTTTATTTATTTATTGGAAATACGTTACCAACAGATGTTGTACCCATCCAGAAACAAATGATGTCAATTATTAAAACGGCGTTTTACAGAATTTCTTTTTCGTGTCTTTCCACCGTCGTGATAAACGCATCATTTAGCTCGAAAACATTATGAAGGTAGCAATTTACATATGTCATGTTGACATGTACTAATCTAAAAGGGTCATGGCATATATGGATGGATATGGATGCAGCATATTATGTAGGCGGATGGATATGGATGGATAGGAAATTTGCTTCATGGATACGGATGGATATGGATAACACATGAGGAGGAGGTGGAACTGGTGGATGGATAAGGATGGATACAAATTTGGGCTGACGGATGCGGATGGATATGGATATAAAAAAAGCCATCCATGTCGACCTCTACTGGTAATGCATGCATGTAACGGTGCAGCAATCAGTGGAGGACTGCCCGCAGTGAGAGGCAGAATACATCGGTGGCGAGGAAACAGAGCATCAGGTAATACCATGGGTACCACCCCACGGAAGTGCAAACGGAGAAACCAAAGACCACCAACGGTCTTGGTGGAGGTAAGCGCGAATCATATCCAAGGCGCAGCAAACGTTTTGCTTCATACTGAGCTTCTGCTAAGCCGTCACCACTGACAGGACAGCGACACGGTGGACACGAGGAAACGCGCAGTAACGACACTATTAACGCAAGATATCGAGCAAGAGCGCAGCGTACAGTAAACGTTCTGACCACTGCCGAGTATAAGTTAGGTCTGCTCTGATCAAACAAAAGTAAAACCCAACAGCGTGAATACAACCGAATTTATACTTATAACCTGCCAGGGTACTACCATGTCCACAACGCAGTCAGGATGCTCTCTCCCTCCACCACATGCACGAAAAAGAAAGCACGTAACCTGTTACCGTTCTGGTTGCCACCGAGCCCGGTGCTAATTAGCCACATTCCCGATAATTCGTTGTTGTTGATGTTTAGGTGCGCATGAACTGCATAGGTTATACAGCGCCCTTCCCGATCATTCGAAGCGTACTGGTGGTGCCTCGCATCTTGCATAACCCAGCTGCCATGAGAGCGACATGTGTCCTTAGCTGATAAGAAGTCAATATTATCGTGGATTAAGCTGCCATGGGACCCGACCTGTCCGCGACCTTACCAGACGTGATCTCCAGAGCAATGTGAGCTGACGGCGAGTCCAGCCAGCACGAGGTCCACCTCGCCATGACCTCACCTGGCGTGACATCGGCACGGTCGGCGCGCTCCTCCTCGTCGTCCGACTCCGAGCCGAGCGGCGGCGGCTCGGCGGCCGGCGGCGAGGCGACCAGGTCGCGGCCGCGCAGCGCGGCGCCCACCCTCTCCAGCACGGCCTGCACCAGCCGGCCGCCGGCCTCCGACACCGGCTGTCCCATGAACGGCACCATCGCCTCCTCCAGCAGCCGATTGAGACAGGCGGGTGGCGGGCCGCGCGACTGGCCGCACGCGCGCAGCAGCAGCCGCTCGAGGCGCGCCAGCAGCACGGGCGACAGCAGCCCCGCGTGATGGTCGCTGAGGAACACGTTCATCTCATGCAGCACGCGCGCCAGCTGCAGTTCGGGGTCGTCGGGCGGCACCGCCGGCTCGAATGTCTTCGGCTTTGCCGTGTTCTTGGCGGCTGCATTCTTGACGGGCGCCAGGTTCTTGGCGACGGTCGTGTCCTGTGGGTCGGCGGCGGCAGCGTCGGCCGGCTCCGCCCGCAGCTGGCTGTGCGACAGGTTCTTCGTGTGCTTGTTGGTGACAAGATGATGCGTCGTCTTCGCCTCCTCGCGCTCGGCCGTCAGCAGCGCGTGGTGCACCGGGGCCGGCGCGGCAGGTGCGCCGCGGTTGCGCTGCTTGTGGCGCGCGCCGCTCACCTCCTGCACAACCACCGACTGGACGGCCAGCAGCACCTGGCGCCGCTGGCGCTCGCTGCGCACCAGCTGCAGGTCGTGCAGCAGCTCGATCAGGAACTCCGGCTGCTCCTGGTTCTGCGCGATCAGTGTGTTGACGCAGCTGTAGATGGCGTCTACCTGCGGGTTGTTCTGAGGAGTGGCGGCGCGATGCACGCGCGGTCGTACCGGCTCAACGCCGGCCACGCCGGGCCGGGTGTTACTCAGGGAGCGCTCGAGTTGTTGGTTCTCCTTGTTGACCTTCTGCTTCTTGGCGCGCGGGCGCGCCATGAAACCCTCCGCGCGCGCGTCATCCACGCTCTCGCTGTCGCCGCGGGGTCGCTCTTCCGGCTCGCTGCCGCCCGACAGCAGGTTCTGACGCGAGTAGCTGCGAAAGTTGTCCCAGTAGTTGTTAGCGCGCGAACCAGGTGCCACCTGATTGTTGAGCATAGACGCGCCGGCCGCAGGCGGCGCGAAGCCGTCAGCCAGCGCCAGGCCAGCCGGCTCGTCCACACGCAGCAGTGCCGGAGACAGGAACGGCGGTGGCGGTGGTGGCGGCGGGGGCGGCGCGTGCGGAGCGGACGTGACAGGCTGAGTGACGGTCAGCGGCGGCTGCTGGACGGCGGCCACGGCAGCCGCCGTGGTCTGCATCTGACGCTGCACATCACGGATCTGCTGCTGTTGATTCTGCAGCAGCTGGAAACACTGGCTGAGCGCTGACAGCGTCTGCTGGTGCTGCATGTCGGCCTGCTGCGGTGCCGGCGGCGGCGGCGGTGGAGGCGGATACGACCAGCCAGCCACCTGGTAGCCGGGCAGCGGCGGCGGGTAAACGGGCGGCCAGCCGGGCTGCGGACTCCACGGCTGCCGAGTTAGCGCCTGCACCATGGCCGTCACCTGTTGCAGCTGGGAGCGTACGTCGCCGTCCGCGGTTGTCGCCGGCGACGTCATGGGCGTCGCTGAAGCGGCGCGAGCTGGCCTCTGGCGATCCGGCGGCGCCAGGTCGAGCGAACCGGCGCGGCGGCAGGCCAGCAGCGGCATCGACGGCGGCGGATCTCGACCGACCGATCGTGACTCGGCCGGCAGTGAGCGAGGCCCGGCACGGCAGTCGTCGCAGTGGCGGTGCGGCTCGTCCTCGGTCGCGTCCAGTGCCGACTCGACGTCGCCGAGCAGCGCGCGCAGCTCGGCCGGCGCCGCGTCCGCCGCCGCGTCGCCCGTCGTACGCGATTCCTGCACGGCCGACATCAGCTGGCGCAGCTGGTTCAGCCGCTGGCGCGTGGCGTCCAGCTCAGCCGCCTTGTCGCGCAGCGCCGCCTCGGCGCCGGCCAGCGGTGCCGCTCTGGAAGGTTCGCCGCGTAACGCACGCAGTAGCCGGTCCATGTGCGCGGCCTGTGCCGGCGCCGGCGACAGCTCGGGGGGAGCGCGCGGCGCGCCCCACTCCTGCAGAGCCGAGTCGGCCTGCGCGCGCGTCGCGCCCCAGTCGGGCGGCAGCAGCGCTCCGTCGCCGGCGTCGCGCTTACGCACCGAGACGGGGCCGGGCCGGCCGCGCACCACGGCCACCTTCTGCTCGTGGTCGGGCCACTCGTGCGGCCGACTGGCGTCGTCACCGGCCGGCTCGGCCGGCTCGGCCGCCGCCTCGTCCGTCTGCAGCTGGCGGCCGCGCTCGGCCAGCTGGCGCGCGCGCGTCTCAGACTCGGTCACCTTGGCCAGCAGCTCCTGCAGGTGCGCGGCGTTCTGCTCGAGGCCGCGCCGCGTGCCGGCAAGGTTGCTGTACTTGGCCGCCAGACTCTGGTCACCCGACTCCACGATGCCGCGCATCACCTGCCCACAGAGAGAAATAATTCCGTGTGGCGTTCGTTTGTCCCCCATTGTAATGCCAGCTTAAGCCACTATGACTTTATTAGACGTTTACAAATGTCTGTGCTTTTTCAGTGATGAATACCAACAATACCAACAAAGTTCGTCTTAAAATGAGTGCTCTGATCCGACTATATATATACCCCTCTCCTCGTGATTCAGGAATTTGCGGGTGGATTCTGTAAAACTATCTGAGAATGCTGGAGGACAACAATGCGAACGAACTTTCCTCCACATCTCCTAATTAATTTTCGCGACAATTCCAGCATCATATTCATTTTGAACGAGCTCAGTGCTAGTGATGCCACAGTCAGCAGTCCTTGCATCACCGTAGTCAAAATATATACAGTGAAGTAAGAAAGGTGGAATATCGGCAGCTCAGAAAGGTCGTAAAAGGCACATCGATTTAGTGAACTCTCCAGAATTTGTTTTACTGTGTTTAGCACGTCTACTACGCTATCGGTGGAGCAGTCCTAGCAACTGAACTGGCTTCATGGGCGGATAAGACACGAGTTGAATCACGACCCTGGCATACATCTGCATATACATACTGGTATACATACTGCACGTGTGTTAACCAGTAGCTTTGGTGCAGATCGGCTGAGAACGACAGGCGACTTATAACCATGTCCACCTTAGAACAATGGGACATGTCTATTGGCTAATCTTCTGACTATTTACACTCCACAACCGCAAGTCACAAGCCTACGAGCGTAGACGCCATCACCATGACAGAAGTGCTAGTCACCACACACAACATCCTCCCGCTGCAATGGTCACCATCCCTTCAGCGGTCGGAGGACCCCAACAGTACCTCGTCCGTCTGCTGGATGAAGCGGCGCAACTGCGCGAGGCGCGCCTCGATGTCGGCGCGGTCGCGGCGAGTGCTGCGCAGCAGCTGACTGATGTTGGACACCAGCGACGGACTCTCGTCGCCACCGGACGTGTCGAGGCCGTTCTCCAGACTCATACCGTCCACGGCCGCAGACAGCCAGTCGTCGGCCATCACAGCTCCTGGCCGGGTAAGATTAGCTGAGGTCAGGTCAGGGCCATCTCAGGCAGTCCTGAGTGACACGGCGATACTGTTGACGACACAATGGAGGGACCAGCTGTGGGCGAGTGGAAACAGGCGCGGAACTAGAGCGGACAGCGAAGTCTGAGAAAATCTGCAAGAGGATGGTGGTGGAGATCGTCAGCAGCCCGACATCGGCCGATTATGACCCGAGAGCAGGGTTGGATCTGTGCTTCATAATCCTGAATGTGGAGAGGAAAACTTTGAGTAAATAGAAAATGAAAGGGACATTTTCTTCAAACCGGTTGCACCAAAATATCAGCTTGTACTTTCCAGCGAATCTTGAGTGCTGTATCACAGAGCAGTTCATTGTCAAACAGCACCAGCCAACCTTTTCAAATGAGAAAATGGGGGGGCAGCTACTTTTCTTGAAAGGATAATGTTCTGGATACCAAAAATCCCGGAACAGCATATTTTGTCAGCCCTGCCAGAGAGTGCAGACGACATTTTCCATACACTACTCTGATCATCAAAGAATTTAGTCCTACTAAGTCCTGTTAATGCCTGCTTAATGGCATGCAGTCTTTATCAGTTAGCTAAGCAGGACTGTCAAAGTGCGAGCGACTGCCGAATGTTCCGCGACCCACCGGCGAAACAGTGTGGGAGGCACCATTAACAATTAATGTACATAAAGCGCGTCGTGAATCACCCAATAAACAAACGAGAACATCGCTACGCGAGTCATGACTGGCTGCACCCGGGATTAGTCAATATCGGCCTTGCATGACGCAATATCGGCCACTCTTTCGTCGAGGTCTGTCGGCCAACACCCTCAGACGCCCCAGGCCGTCGCGGTCATAAACCCGTTTGAGGACCAAAGAAGGTCTTCTCGCTTCACCGAGAAGGTCGGGAGTTGGCGAGGCGCCCATCACTGCGGCTGACGCGTTGCATGTGGGAAGTTGGATGACATCCAATGTCATGAAACATCTTCAAGCAGCATTTCGATGATGCAAAGTGAGCAAGCTGCCCTCTGTAACTGCTGCCATATTTTATGATGTTGATGGGGATAATGCGAAAAAGGATGACTACCGAATAGAAAATTGAAGTGATTCATTAGCAAGAATTGCTATGGATTTTAGATGGAAGACAAGGATTGTTGGCTTAATTTGTACATGGAATGTCGGGCATATCGTGGAATTCTACTGAGCTTGAGAAAAGCATTACAAGTATACTACTGCTGGGGTTTCTGCAGTTTGTTGCAAAATGTAATGGCAGTCTGGCATTATTGTGCTTTAAGGTATTCACGAGACAATTTTTGCACATTTACCAGCATGAAGCAAAGCGGTTAGGTTTGGCTATGCCAGGTTTGGTTATATTTTTATCTTGAATTTTTAGAACATTTTTTCGTAACGAAAGTTTAGGCCATGCTACATTAGGTTTGGTTTTTCGAGTATTTTTTTTAGAGCAAAAATTGCTTGAATTTTGTGCACTTTTTTATTATTTTTTTCCATGGGAGGTTAGGTTAGGTTATGCTAGGCTGTGCTATTATTTCTCTTTTTTTGCATTATTTTTCACCTATGTTACCCATCTCCAAGCCCACTTTTTGTGTTATTTTGCCAGCCAACTGAAAATTATGCATTTGCAGAGAAAACGAGTAGCCACATCATGTTGACCACATTCATGAACATTACGCTGGAAAAAGAAATTCCAAGAATTCAAAATTTGCAGTAAAGCACAAATTTTCCAAATACCTTGCCATCTTCAGCATGCAGCAGTCAGCTAGAAAATGTCAATTCTCTTCACTTAATGCTAATATGAAAGGGCTGTGGACATCCATGTTTCCAACAAGATGGACACTAACAAGTCACAGTTCCCACTTTTATTAAAAAAAAAGTATACTTCTATTTTGTGAGAGCTTTCACAAAAATGGAACATAACATCACCGTTTTCAAGCTAAATCTTGATGTGAAAAACGTGCATGTTTACACTTCTCAGGAAAGTACTCTGGTTCCAGTTTCCCCACTCATCCTTAGGCGTGCCCATGCCTATCAAAGTACTCGTACCCCTGTCTATCAATGGTATATATATATGCATATGTGTATATATATATATATATATATATATATATATACACATATAAATGTTCGCCGCATCAAGCGGGGCCACTAGCAGAGATCAGCGGACTGTCTCGGCGTGCAGAATCGCTCGACAACGTCCTCATCATGTCGGCCGTCGGGAGGCCGATGAACATTGCTTCTGGCTTGCTTGCAGTTGCATTTGTATACATCGGCACAAACGAGAATAATAGCGTCGTTTTCTACGATCCATTTGCCCCTGACGATCGGATATGATCCAAGCTAAAACTGTCGCGATTGTTTCGAACTGGCAGCGTCCCAAATTAAATATATAATGGGCGGCAGTCAAGCATCGCTGAGCTCTACAGATGTGACGTCACAGATATTTTGACCAATCACAAAGCGAGGAATTCTGAGGCGTTTCTTTGAATTAGTCAAGTAATTTAGGGAGTTTTAAGAAATAAATGGATGCCACCATCGTCTTCAAAATTAAAAAATAACTAGTGAAACTTGAAAAATGGCCTCTCCAGACATGAAACTTGTCCATTGAGTACATATGACTGTACCCCTTTTGCATGCTTTGAGAGGTATCTAATTTGTGGATATCGATATCAACGATAACGATGCAAATACCTATGCTATAAACCAGCATTGCATAACATAGCACATCATAGGCAATCCCTTTATTTGGAACTGCGCTACGGAATGCACGGTATCACGATCCCGGATCCGCTATGGTGAGCATAAGTATGATACTTATAAATCGGATACTGTTAGAAACAAGGCGTGAATAATTCGCAATCACGCACCAAGAAGCACGAGATCGATACATCTTTGGGAAGGATGTCAATTCAGTGTTGAATAAGTGGTATATTTCACCCTAATTCACTAAAATTGATCACTGCTGTGCGGAAGGCACCGACTGCCAGGCACAGGCGTGGTGCAGCACCCCGGATATTGTGACAGTAGCCTGGTCTTTCCACATCCACCGCTTGGGTCCGGTCTGCCGCGAATGGCTCCCGCAGGAGCTCAATGCCGCTGTGGAGGAGTTGCTCGAATAACTGGGTGGCAGCGACGAAGGTTCCATCATCCTGACCACGGACGGCTCAGTGGACCCCAATCTACCTCGCTCGGGCTGGGGAGCGGCAGTCCGCAGGGAGTGCGTCATCATTCAGGCGGGACCCGGCTACACCTCAGCAGAATGCGCTCTGATGTTGAAGCTGCAACCATAAGACTGCAACACCTAGACACACTAAGCCCCCCCCCCCCAGAGTGTCGCCGTCGCCTGCGATTCACTGTCGATGCTAAGCCGCCTTGCGGGTGGGTGGTCTATCGACGATTGAGTGGTGACACAAATATTGCAAGATGAAGTGCATGTACTGCCCACGCCGTGCTGGATTCAACCTGAACGAGCGAGCTGATAAACTAGCGGATCGAACGTCGAACCTTTCCGACCGGCTGGATCCGGGCAGCTCCGACATCGCAACCATTCTATCCCAACCACATGATCAATAATATCAACATAATCACCTAATCATCATCATAAGATAATCAATAGGAAGAAGACATCACGAACACTGAATTCAGCAAGATGAAGACTCCGGGTCTGAAGCGAGGATGGGGCCGGTACGCACGCCGCAGAGGGCGAGTCGGAGCTTTTTCCGACCAGCTGGCCACCGTCTCCATCTCGCGGCGGCCGCCCGCCGATGTGACGCTGCTAAAGCCATCGCTCCGCAAAATAAGCAAGTTCATAAGCCATCAGCAGGTGGAGAAGAACTGCGCCACTGCGCGATAAAAGTACAAGTGTTTGCACAAAAGAGGGAGAATCTCTCCTGAAGCGCGTGGTAAACACGTCGGAAATGTGGCAACCAGGGTTGGGGTCCTTATCGAGGAAAACAAACTAGTCTTTGTCATGCCAGTGGTATTTGCCAACTTTTTACCACCAGATTTTACCAGATTTATACGGGCCGTAGGCTGGGGATTAGCGTCTTAGATGCTTCCTGATCATTTGGAAATGCATGAATAGACGTCTTTTTTGCCAGAAATCATTACACCTTCGGAGCATGACCGGTTATCTCCATCTGTAGATCCACATCATTACATCCAATTTCAAATACTTACTGGTTCCTGGTCCCATCGAGCAACAAGGGGCGTTCAGTGTCGTCGCGACTGGGGCGAGTAGTGGGGGGTGAGCTGCTGCAGCTAATCCCTTTCTGGACGCCGACAGCGGAGGCAAGTTTCCCGTTTTCCCTCTTGGAGAGAAGAACAATACGCGTTTTCATATTTTTGGCCTCAATATAATGTTCAGTTCTGACGATACCAAGTAGGTATAATGTGTTGACCAACCAGGTGTTGAAATTATAGTGCCACAGTGAGGACTCCGCAGTGTTAAAATAATGGTTTTTCGTCAGGTGTGAGATGTCGAAACGAGCACAGTAGGATGTAGAAATTTCTCATGGAATTAGTGTCATTTAAAATGATTTTGATGTCTTTCAGACTAAAATTTGAGCCAATGGTGCAGGTACTTATGACTGTAACTTTATCATTTGTTTTCAGATTCATAACTGAAGAGCTATATTCAGGATATGGAGAATAATAACTGTGCTATAAACTGTTATTGTATGCCATATCACATTATAGGTAATCCCTTTACCTGAAATTGCATTGTGAAATGTTCGCGCATCATCATTCCTTGTCAAGAGCATGCACATGCTACTTATAAACAAAATACTGTTAAAAAGGAGACACAAAGACTTCATAAGCGTGCATCAAGGAGCAGGATGTCAATACTTCTTGGATAAGGATGTTGATTGAGTGTTCAGAAAGTGGTATATTCAACCCTATTTCACGAATAATTTATCACTTGGACTCTGGCATGTTAAATACGTGAACATGTTACAAAGGGTAGTACGCAACAATGCGCTGACTATTTGTAAGCAATCTGCGAATATCAAAAATGGTTTTTGACCCTTGCCGGTAAACATGGGCAAAAAGGTTTTTGACATGTCGGTGTTTACAGGTGTTAAAAAACAGATTTGGTGGTAAAAACTGCCAACCCCGATGGCAACACTTGACCAAAAAAGAATGTGATGGACTATATTGCATGTTTGCAGGACATTCTTCAGTGGCCCACAAGAAGAGCATCAACATAACCATTGGTCTTGGTGTATCAGCTAAGTGGCTCCACACCCACCATCTGCAAGTATGACCAACTGCTTCCAGACTTGCCAGATAACGCGCATGTTTCGGAACTGTCATTTCAGGTGCATTATTGTCAGGACACGAATACTAGATCCCTGGATCGCAACAAAAGGCAATATCGTTGATGGGGTTTGGCCATTAGGGTTCCATGCTACATTTGAAAACATGAGGGAGTGAGCCAACATGGGGGTACAATGCTGATCCATGTTGGTCAGATATTTGGCATAGAAAACCAGACCCATAGGTGGCACTGTCAACAACCAAGGACCGTAACACTCGTCCTTTTCCAGATGCTCCCCTGGGTGGTGAGGAAGGCGTCCCAACATGCTACACAGTATGCATAGTATGGCAGCCAAGCTGCAAATCAGGAAAATATTTAGAATACCCTAAGTTAAAATTGAACTTGTCTGAAACTAATCAACAATCTTACACATAACATATTGTGTTGCAAACCATAACTCAGATTGAGACTTTGAAGTTATATGTGTGCCACCCTTCCTGACAGGTTCAAGCCGGACACTAAGCTGCTCTCTAGGAAAGGCAAAACGTTAATGGAGACCGGACATAACGCCGCAGGCTACCAAAATTCATTCACTCCCCACAGTGTGTCTTGAATGAGCTGCAGGGGCACATGAGCCATGGAATTTAGTTTTTAAACACAACTTTTAAAAGTAGTACAAAAGCTAGGCATATATACCTTATATTATCTTCATGTCCCTGAACTAGGCAATTCTTGTTTGACCAGAGTAGTCAAGTGAGTTCATCAACTGACCAGAATGGGTTGCATATCATCACTGAATGTTCACACCTAACACGTACGGTGTCAGTGTCATACCATTGACTTTATTGCACATAACTGAAAATATTTGACATTAACTTAGCTGAAGGACATCAATGGCAAATGGCTCATTGTCTGCCTAGAAAATTACCAATTGAAAATGCAATAATATATATAAACAAAACCAGGTATCCATGCCAAAAGCAATCAATGAAGTGAAGAATGCATGCAGGCATTCAGGTACTGCACACTTGTATAGTGCCAGGGTGATCACAACCCAAACAGCACAATAACATGCAGGTATTCTGGTACTGCACACCTGCATAGTGTCAAGGTGATCACAACCCAAACAGCACGATAGCATGCAGGTGTTCTGGTACTGCACACTTGCATAGTGTCTAGGTGATCACAACCCAAACAGCACGATAACATGCAGGAATTCTGGTACTGCACACTTGTATAGTGTCAAGGTGATCACAACCCAAACAGCACGATAGCATGCAGGTATTCTGGTACTGCACACTTGTATAGTGTCAAGGTGATCACAACCCAAACAGCACGATAGCATGCAGGTATTCTGGTACTGCACACTTGCATAGTGTCAAGGTGATCACAACCCAAACAGCACGATAGCATGCAGGTATTCTGGTACTGCACACTTGCATAGTGCCAAGGCGATCACAACCCAAATGGCACGATTTGGTTGGTTATTGGTTTTACGACACGTCGACCGTTGAGTCATGTAGCGTCGCCAATCTCTCACGCCGATTGCTCGCGGGCGAAGAGTATCGACAGGTGAGACTCGAACCCACAACCTTTCGATTGTGAGACGAGCATCTTACCCCTAGACCACTCGTCCCCCCAAATGGCACGATAGCATGCATGAAAGATACATGGATGGGGAACTCACCACTGCGACGCGACCGCCGAGCGATCTGTGCATGCACAGCCTTTAGACCAGAGATTAGTCATTGAACAGCATTGCTGCATGAGGTGTTTGAGAAGAGATCATATGGGAGTACGATTTATTTAATAGTTAAGTAGTAGTTATTAATAGTTAATAGTTAAGTAAGTTAAGTGTTGGTGATAATTAAGTGGTATTTGGGAAATATTTGAAGAAAAGCACCATTTGGAGCTGGAAAAAACATAGCTTGAACCTGTTATTTCTGTAAACCATCTCTACATAGAACCATCTTGTGGGGAAAGCCACACCTATGTTTTCAGTTTCCACACTGTAACTAGGCATTATATACTTGGATTTTGACTCAGTTGGTTTGCATTTGGTATGCAGTGGCTAACAGCTGGCTCCAATCTCTGACTGCTTTGCACTTCTGTTGGTAGGTGCCTGAGATCGTTACTTAGCTCAGAGGTGCTGACATTGAGCTTCCTATCTAGGTATGTCATCCATGATGATAGCAAATGTTTTTATGTTGCAAGCAGTGTCAAAAATATTTGTTGCTCTTCTATATCAATGTAAATTGTCTGTACATTATTGATTATGCTTGTTATTTGGGTTTAAGGGCGCTTCGTTATTGATTATGCTCTCTGGGTAAATATTTGTACATAAACAACATGGCATGGATGGTTTAGATCCCTGTTCCATAGCTCAGTAACAATAATTTTCAAGTCCAACTGTCCACATTATAAAACAAATCATGTGTTGTTTTATATACACTGTTTGTTGGGTAACTATTTGATCAGATCCTACCTCAGCAATTTACCCAGTTTGGTTCCTATCCATGCTAGCTGTAGTTGAGGGAGGGTCAGTGAATGATAGGAACTGTAGGATATGTCAGCATTCTTCTGAGATCTGTTTTATAAGGTGGACATGCAATTCTAAGAATCAACCATTGCACCACACTCCATATACTATTCCATTGCTGGAATGATTCAGCCATCAATACAATAGCATGGTGGCTGAAGGTGTGGCTTGGTAGTAAAGCTAAAGTTAATTGAAGTCAGTGTAACAACATAATTATTGTGGTTCATGTGGAAGCAAAATCTAATATGCAAATTTTCACAAAAATATGGTGGAGATCTGCAGTCAGTTGTGCTGAAATCTGGCACTGAGCTGCTCTGAAATTTGCTCACATCTGTGTAAAAAGATTGGAGGGTGTGGGTTGGCAGTCTGTACTGAAAAATGATCTTGTCCATATAAATTTTGCTCTTCTTTCACCTTTTCACTCCAGTGAATTGGCATAAAACTCACACTAGCATCTCCACCTTGATCCTGTGTCCAACAACCACAGCCACTTTGCTTTGCTGCCACTGTCTCATGGCTCTTGCAATTTTTCAAGAACAGTAATAGCAGAAGCATAACATCATCAATCCCAGACCTCCATGCCTGCCACAAATCACTCCTGATTGGTTGCAGTACAGTGCGCACCCACTTAGCATAGATATCACCCCAGCCACCACCCCTTATAACCCAAAAACAAGATTTTGTATCCTAAAATAGTTGGCCACCATATTTTTTAATACATTCAATGAGGGACTCCCCACAACATCAGCAGGCAGGCTATTCCACTGATCAACAATCCTTTGACTGAAGACCTGTTGTTGCTTAACTGTCCTACACCTTGATTTCTCTAACCTGAATTGATGACCGTATGTGATAGTCTAAATAGACGGGTATCATTCAGTTTGACCTGATCTAATCCATTAATAATTGTATACACTTCAATCAAATCACCCCTGAATCTCCTATACTTGAGTGAGTACATACATAATGTCATAAGTCTTTCCCCATATTCTAAGTTACCTAGTCCACTGATGAGTCTAGTGGCTTTGTGCTGCACTCTTTCTAGTATATCTATATTTTTTCCTAAGCAGGGGCGCCATGACTGTTCAGAATATTATAATATTCTAAGCCAAGTACAGCCTTTTCATCACTTATTTGCTCTTATACCTCACACTCCTATTAATGTTCCTGTTATTACCCTGTTCCTAGCTGAGACACATTGTTTTTCTACTTTAAGATCATTTGAAGCTAACACACCTAAATCTCTTTCCTCTTCAATAACATCCAATCTACTACCCCCCATGGTATATCTGAAAGTCTCAGCTCCAGGCCCAAGATGCATGACCTTACATTTTTCATAGTTGAAAGACATCTGCCATTGATCAGCCCACCTTTTTAGGTCCTCCAAGTCTAGTTGAACATTACTAGATTGCTCACTACTGTTAACCACTCCTACCAAATTGATGTCATCAGCAAATTTGAACACCCTATTCCTTGGCAATACCTCAATGTTATTCACAAAAATGATAAAGAGAAGTGGCCCTAGAACATGTGGCACTCCATACTTCCATTCAGATTTATATCCATTTAACACTACCCATTGTTTCCTTCCCCTTAACCATGTTTCAATACAACCTAGAACCTTCTCATCAATCACATGCTGTTATAGTTCCTGAATTAAATGCCCATGTGGAACTTTATCAAAAGCTTTGCTAAAGTCCAGGTACACTACATCCATCCTGCTTTGATTGTCTACTTTTTTAGTTATATACTCCATAAACTCCAATAGGTTAGTTAAATTATATGAAAAAAAGATTTATAACCATCCATACTCCAAAACACACACATGCAAATATGATATATTAATTTACTATACTTAATATAATAGTAGATATGATAAATTTACAGCTTATGGTAATTTCTGATTTCTTGGAATTTCTTTGTTAATGCAATGTTTATGAATGTGCTGCATATGATTCAACCACTCATTTCCTCTGCAAATGCATAATTTTTAATTGGGAGGCAAAATAACACCCAGAAAGGGGCTTGGATTTTAGTGATATAGAATACAAATTAATGTATAAACAAAGAAAACAAATCTAACATAGCCCTGCCTAACCTAGCCTTACCTTCCATGTAAGAAAAAAAGGACAAAAGAAAAAGAAGTAAGTTGATTTTTTTAGATTGCCCAAAAAAATTGGAAAAAATGTTTGGTCTCCCAAATTTTCACCAAAAAAACCTATCCTAACTGAGCCTCGGCTAAGCTAATTTGAACTGTTTCTGAAGAAAGAAACCAATACAAAAAAATATAAAAACATTCATTTGTTTTAAACTTGCAACAAAACCTAACCTAACTTAACCAAGCCTTAACCCTTTGTATGATTCATGGAGGTAAAATGTGTGGAAAACTTGTCCTGTGGTTACCTTAAACTGCAATAATGCCATATATATATATATATATATATATATATATATATATATACATATATTATATATATATAAAGCTATATCAAAATTTTACATGGACTTCATGTCTGGAATAAGGATTGTTGTTGTTGTCATATGCAGCTCAAATCAGCTCCCACTGCATTGTGGAAGATGAATTGAGATCCAGATCAGAGAGGTATATATGCATGCATATGCAAGGTTACATGCAGAGGCATAGCTGTTGCTAAGTTATTAATTGGCAACTCATGCACATGAAAGTCTGCAAGTAATTTAGCTTTATTCCTGCTTGGATGGAAAAAAAGACATGGCTGGAAACCATTGACCTTTGGTAACTAGAAAATTAAACTGGTACCTTTTAGCATACATTTCTGAACTGTAGGGATAGAGCCAAGGTAGAATGTCTCAGATAAATGACATCCAAGGATGTATTCCGTTTGTTTCTCAATTTGCTCACCTCCAAGCATGCTGCCAAACCCATATGACAATATGATACAGCTAAAAAAAACATATTTAATTCTGCATACTGCATGCTACAATCTGCCAAGTCTCAGGCATTACCAAATGATACAAGTTCTTGCTGGACAAACTTACTGACACCAGCAAAATATCACCAGCCCTTCCAGATTTCACCAAAAATAATTTTTATATAATTAATAATGCACAAAATTTCGATTCTTTATATATTTTTTTGAACACATGGTATTTGAACATAAAAATGATGATGCGACCACCGATTTTCACCACAAATGATTACCTATCAGTTTGCAAAGAAATAAACAATCAAAATCTTCACTCTACAAATATAGCACATCGCATATAATTATCCATACCTGGTGTGTCATAGACGTGATAAAGAAGAAGTTCAACACTTCATGCACCCGATTTAATACTCTTTGACATCGAAAACCTTATGTTTCTGCCTTAATTTGACATTTATTTCTGGGAATTCATACTCCCAAACCGACACGTCCACAACGCGACCAAGGAAGGAAATTCCTTGAGATGCTGTAATCGTTAAGGGCAGTGCTGTCCAACACATCCTCGAAGGTTTAGTATGCATATTTACGAAGAGAAGTGTGTTTAGTAAGAATATTTACTAAATTTCTGAAAGTTTAGTAGGCATTGTTACTAAAGTTGCCTATACAATGTCACAAACATTTGATGACGTCATGGCCGAAAAACTTGCTTTGGAGGATTCTGGTTTTCTGGTTAGGTTAGATCATAGGTGGTGTGTAAACAACATGCGACATTTCATCAGAGATCGTCGAGGAAATGAACATCTCAGTCAGCATGCTCTATATTGCGTACTCGGCCCACGCCATGCCGACGATTGGCGCAGTTGGTTAAGGCATCCGCTTTCTGTGCGGATGGTGGTGGGTTCGAATCTCGACGCAGTCACGTTTTTAAACTGATCACACATTCACTAGCGGTCAGGGCCGTTGGTTAATGTTGCACTTTAGATTACTTTACACTATCATATGAGTTGCTTGATGTAATAATCTGCCCATGAAAGTAAAGAGGGAAATACTTAATTAAAGCCCACTCATGCAATGAATGTCCTTTGGAATTGTCATCGTGGAACTTTGTCTCTGGAAGGAAACATTGCATCCATATCCAGTTCAAGTTGTTTATTTCAACAGCCCGGTTCTGTATGCACCACATTCCGTTACATTTTGAGTGCAAGCAATGCTACAGTAGGGAGTGCAGAAGATACCCGGTCAACATGCCTCTCACATAACACTCACAGGGGGGGGGGGGGGGAGTTTGGGCACCTAAGATCTGAAGCTAGAAGCACAAAATTTGGAGGATTACAGCTGTAGTGAACTTGCTGCAGTATACATTTCATGACCCCAGGTCAATTTCTTCAGAGTCAAATGAGGTCACAATCGGCCTCCACTCCACCCCAGCCGGCACCGCCTGTACGTACAGAAAGTATGCACTTTCCACTGCCGAACAGTAGGTAGAGACCGTTCATACGTACGCTGGTACACAGTGCATGCTGTCATTACGGTCGGTAGTACAGACCCATCATGCAATCGTTATGGCCAGCATAGGCTATATTATGCTGATACTTTTTATATATTATGCTACATTATCTTAGTCTAGGTTAGGTTACTTGTGCATATGATGTCATCTATTGTATCAACTGCCACTGACCTAAAAGTAATCATTTGCAGTGAAAATAAGTGATCGCATCATCTTCATCACATCAGAAAGCATTTATTTATTAAATGCTTTCTATATACTATTACTATTACATTAAAAAATCAAAAAAATCAAAATTTACCTTGATCTCCAAATTTACCAGGGAAGAGGGGGTAGTATCAGAACATGTTCTATTTCCTCAACACCTACCTTTGCACATATCCAGTGTTACATTCAGCATGCAAATAACAAAAAGATGGTGGTATTCATAAACAATGGACCTTTCTATACTGAAATACAAAGGTCTGATTGCATAGTTCTACGTGCATAATCTTTGTGTACAGAGCTAGCAAAGTCCATGGGCACCATTTTAGGCTTCCATGAGCAGTCAGCTTAAGAAAACCATAAGGAAGTGACCTCTGATATTTTTTTGCCATCACACCAGTATTTATTTGCAGCTAGTAATACCTGTGTTCAGTAAACACAGTACAACTGCTGGTTTGGCCATACCGAAGCAGCAGTGGAGATGTTTGTTGCATGTCTTAAGCGTTTGGAAACTCACCCTCTTCCCCTACCTACCCAGGTAGGCAGCAGATATCTAGGTCAAGGTAGGGGGTACCTACCTAGCGATGGTACTTGTTTTTGCAGATATCAATATCAAATCAAATGAATATTCTACTGTTGTCCAGAGGAATTCTCGACTTCAACCTTGTATGTAGGTAGGTAGGTACTTATGGATGATTTTCGACATGCGCCAGTGCACAGTCATTCCAAAAAATTGCATATCGCCAGCATGAACAGACTAAAGACGACTACTAACGACATTTTTACGGAATTTGCGCCCTTGCGGAATCTGTGAACCACTACAGGCTTCCGGCACGCAGGCTCACCACAAAAAGAACGAACTCCAAGGCATGCGCAAAGAACTATAGCTGTTACCAAGGTGTTACTGAGTTATGAGTTGGTAACTCTTACATATGAAGGTCTGTAGTAATTGTGCTTTATTCTTGTTCGGATGCAAAAAAGACGCGTCAAGAATCGATTGACCTTAGGTAACTAGAAAATTAAACCTGTTTAGCATACATTTGAGAACGGTGCGTAACGAAGTCAAAGTAGAATGTTTATATTGGATATATGACGTCTAATCATGCATTCCTATGTTTGTTCACAGATGTAGACAGGAGACCATGGGCCATGACACCCCCCCACTTTTAATGAAAGCTTAACATTAATGTTATGACAATGCATGGCAAGAATCAACTTCAAAAAGTGGTTTTGCCTTTCCCACTTCTTGGGACGTTCTTGGGACGTCTCTGTATTTGTTTCTGAATTTTCTCATCCACCATCGTGCTGCCGAATCCATGACATGATATGATAGAGCTAAAAACACATTTATTTCTGCATGCTCCGTACTACCATCGCTAAGTCTCAGGCACCACACAACGGGGCAAGTTTTTGCTGGATGAGGCACGTCAGTAAATTGTGAACAGCGCTTCCATATTTAATCACACAATATTTTCATTAGGATTCCCCCCACCATTCGGCTCGTTGTTTGTGGCAGAAGTTGATTTGGGTTGGTGTGGTCGTGGTTCAGCGGAAGAAGGCGATAAAATACGTCTTCATTACCTTTGTGTGGATATCGACGAGTTGTTCACAATTTGGTATGCACATTGGGCCATAGCAGTGCGACTTGAACTGTGTGACATCACGCATAGGCCTGCCTACCTACCTACGTTGACGTAGTACCTCAACCTGGGTCACTAAGGTACTGGACCTAGGACATTTCAATTTGGAGTGCTACTTACTGAGCAATCGGAAGGAAATATTTGGCCATTTTAACAAACATTTTGCCAATGTCCGATACAAAGAAGATAGTGTACTCAGTTATTCAGTTTTTGAACAAACAGCTTCAAGATGGTGGATTATCCCAAGACAGTCAGGTAAGTCCACTGTGTGATTCATCTCCAGGGATAAAGACCAGGGGTGAAAGGCACCTTGAAACCAAGGAGGCACTGAGGACATATGTCACCCATGGAAAGGTGGTATCCCTCTGAAGAGGACTCTCCAGGAAAGCTAGTCTGTGGCCCTGTATCTTTTAGCCAAAAGGTGGTTTTACAGTAGGTGGTTTTACCATGGATCATGTATGCCTGGATTGGAAACCAACAGCTGTTCACATATCAGCCCACTCAGCTGAAGGTAAGTAAAATCACGGAAACATGGCGGCTTTAGGCTGTGCGCCTATGGGAGTTCAGGGTATGCATTTCGTATCGTTTTTTTCCAATTGATTCAGCCATCCCAGGAAGATGCATCAGCCTTTCATGATACAGAATTGATCAAGGAACCTTACCATTCTTTCCTTATTTATTTATTATGCTCCATTCAGAAGTTGTGGTGTGAAGTGAAGAAATTTCTGAGGGAGACCACCTCGCCCCAAGGGTCGGCCCACCAATGTTGATATCTTGATGATCTTTATCTTGAAACTTTATCTTGATCTTGAAATGATTGGACAGGACAAAGTACATGAAGGCAATGGGCAGACCAAAATTAAATAGGGGCAGGGGCACATTCCATTGGCTCCCATGCTAGAAGTTGAAATAGTTCTGGGGGTGGGTTACGCAAACATTGAGGGGTAGTTCCCCCTCAAAGGTGTATAAAACTACACCCCTGAGTCGAATGACTGGCAAGTGATAGCAAATCGGCAAGAGGTAGTGGCATTGCCAGCTATGGTATGTCACAAGGGCTGATCCAAGTGGAGGAAGCAAAAGTGGCACCCCTTATGAACCAAAGTACACATCCCTTGGAGGTTCCAGTGTACCCCTCCCTCAAATTTATCAGTGCAACACGCTCCTTGGCCTGGGAATGGCAGTCCTTTGGGAGTCTGAACTCACTCTGTGAATTTGTCTGTGAAAGGCACTCCTCAGACAAGAACAAATGGTGCCCCTCTGGGAGATCAGAGTGTACCCCTTCCAAATTGAAATGTTCAGGACCAAGAGCTGCCCCTCTGGAGAAGTGATGGATCCTTGGCAAAATCATAATTCTGTCAGTGGTATGGTCCAGGGGGAGGGGGCTTGGGTATTCTTCAAGTATTACCCCTCAGACTTACTTTAACTCAACAATGTATCCAAGCCATCATCAGCTGACTGTCAGTCAGCTGTTGGTGACGTTACTCAAACGTATCGAGACACCCCCAGTTGGGTGCACTGAATGAACCAAGGGCATAACCAGGAATATTTATAAGGGTTAGGTTAGGTTATGTTTGGTTATTGTTAGGTTAGGTTATGTTTGGTTATTGTGAGGTTAGGTTGGGTTATTCCTCTTATAAATATTCCTGGTGACGCTCTGGGGTCATTCAGTGCAGTCGTATGGAAGTGTTGTTTCTGTATGTTTGAGTGACGTCACCAACAGCTGACTGGCAGTCAGCTGACTGTGACTCGGATGCATTGTTGATATAAAGAAAGCGTGAGGGGTAATACTTGAAGATTTATGGGTGCTTGTACCCTCCATGGAAACCTCTGCTCAATCCTCTTTGCATATTGGTGGGTATGCCAAAGTCTGTATCCTCCCATTCAGTTGTGTAAACCACTCCACTGGAAAATATCAGCCACAAATCTAGAGAGCAAGAAGGGTGGGGGCAAAAGAAGAACTGCTCATTCTTATCTTTGACAGTGAAATTCACCCTCAATGCTTGCCTCCCCCACCTGCAATAATTTCAACTTCTAAGATGGGAGCCTATGGAATGTGACCCCTCCCCCTATTCAATTTGGTCTGCATATTGCCTTCATGTACTTTGCTCCCTCCGATCCTTCTAAGAAATCAACATCGGTGGGCCAACCGTTTCTGCGAAATGGGCTCCCTCTCACAGATGCATTCACTACGCATTACAAGTTTGGAGTGGAGCGTAATAAATCAATAAGGGAAGAATGGTAAGGTTCCTTTATCAATTCTGTATCATGAAAGACAGATAAATAAAGACAAAGACATAAAAGATCAGTGCAACTATGAGCCACAAGGGCCCTTCTTGGTTGCACTTTGGACACTGAACCAGTTGCCCACCAAATCTGTCTATCAACCCTCCCTGGAATACAGAAAAACAAGCCCCCTATTCTTATAATGATTGTCTATGCCATTTTTAAAGATGTTCAGTGTGTTGCTATTGACAATGGTCAAGTGTGTTGCTGGACAATGGTCAAGTGTGTTGCTATTGACAATTCAAACATTTCCCTGAGATATCCCTCTTCCTGACCATGAACAAATTTAAAAACCTTGATGAGATCTCCTCTCAGCCTTCTATATCTAAGTGAAAACATATTCAATTTCTTCAATCTTTCCTCATATGCCAGGTTGCCTAAACCATTAACCATTTTTGTTGCCCTCTTTTGTACTCTCTGTAAAAGCCAACAATCTTTCTCATAACCAGGGGACCAAGCTTGGACACAGTATTCCAAATGTGGCCTGACATATGCACAGTAAAACTTCCTGATGACCTCCTCACTTTTGTATCACACATTCCTCTGTATTGCCCCAAGCATTCTTGGTGCCTTCTTCCTGGCTTCAGATGCAATCCTCCTGGGGTGGCTGAATCAATTGGAAAAAATCAAATACAAAATGCATACCACAAACTCCCATAGGAGCACAGCCTACAACTGGCATTGTTTCTGTGTTTTTACTTACCCTCCGCTAGGTGGCAGGGTGGTGCCGCTGATACGCTCAGGTCAAAAGCGGGACACAGAGTTTCAAATCCAGGCATACATCACCCATGGTTTTACAACTGCTATTTTGCTCCAAAGTTATGTGGACTCAGGAACAAGATAGGGTAAATTTTTTATGCAAGGTGTTTTTGGAATTTTGGGAATACTTTTTCAGAATATGATGTTTATGAACATGACTAAGAAGATGTGACCACTCATTTTCGGTGCTGATGCTTACTTTTCGATTTGGACGATGACTTCACATTGGTATGGAGCCCAAGGAGTGGATATTTTTGGGAGTGTATAATTCTTTGGACAGCCAAATGTCCAAAAAATGGCCATTTTTCCAATGCTGTGTAATGACATCATAGGCACTGAGGCTTTGACTGGTTAATGCTACAAATTCTTCACATACCTTAATGAGATGGTCAGAGTAGCTTAACCTAAACTAACCTAACCCAACCTAACCTAACCTAACCTGCTTACCTCTTGGTTTGTCATAGCTATAATTTATATAATGTGCCATGAGGTTAGGTTGACTGGCTAATGCTACAAATGGTTCACATACCTTAATGAGATGGTCGAAGTAGCTCAACCTATCCTGACCTAGCCCACCCTAACCTAACCTGCTTACCTCCTGGTTTATCATAGCTATAATTTATATGATGCACCATGAGGTTAGGTTAGGTTAAGCTACTTCGACCATCTCATTAAGGTATGTGAACCATTTATAGCATTAGCCAGTCGAAGCCTCGTTGCCATACCTATGATGTCATCACACAGTACCAATGTGATGTCATCGTTCAAATTTAAAAGTAAGCATCAGCACCAAAAATGAGTGGTTGTATCTTCTTAGTCACATTCATAAACATCATATTCTGAAAAACAATTCCAAAAAATCCCAAAACACCTTTTATCAAAAATTTACCCAAGATAGAGCGAGCAGACCTGATGTAGTGATCCACATAATTTGGAAGTGGTTATGGATTCAAATTCCCATAGCAGTTTCAATCACAAAATAATTTTTACTATCAAAGCTGTTGAAATATGTAGAATTAAACTTACGAACATAAGCAAATACAAATACACTTTCTGATTTTGTCAAGACTGCACTCAGCTCTACAGTATCTGGCAACCAACACATGACTGCCAGATGACAAATTGGTGCTATGGGGTTAAATTGACAAATGCTATTGTGATAAGTAATTTGTTTAAGCAACAGTAGATAAAATGACAACAAAAGTACATTACAATCAATACCAACCAAGTGTATGCATCCATACCTGATGCTCCCAACATGCTCACACCCCACAAATTATGAACATTCACAACACAACTCAAGAGTAGGATGCTCATGTAATGACAGATTTGCATATTGGGGTATGGGTTCTGGAATATGAAATAGTTTATTAAAATTATACTATAGACTGTAACATTACATGTTGTATGCTATCATGTTTTATGTATATCTGGAATGTTTTAGTTGAAGCCAAAAATCATTTGGAAGGATCTAAAGCGACTAGGCTGGAGAGCAAATTGTTGCTGTAAAGCTCTGCCTAGTGGCTTTTCCTCCCAGGTCATGTGGTCTCAGGAAGAGGGAGGAGACCTGGCATAATGATCCACATAAATTAAATGCAACCACTAAATCTAATTCTCACATCAGATTTATATCACAAAGTAATTTATATTATTGATGCTGCTGAAATATGTACAGTTAAACTTCACCAACAAAAGTCATCAACCAACAAAAGTCAGCAAATAGCAATATGCTTTCTGATTTACATGGAGACTGCACCCAGCTCTACTGTATCTGGCAGCTGACAAATGGCTGCCAGATGACAAATTGGTGCTATGATTAAATTAGAGAAGGATGAGGTTATAGCCAATAAGCCAATTTCCTGAGCAACAATGTATAAATTATAACAAACATATACTTCATCAATGTCAACAAAGTTTATAAATCCATAGCTGATACTTCTGGCATGCTCACACCTCACAAATAATAAATATTCACAACACAGCCCATGAGCAGAATGCTTGTGCACTAACTTATTTATTACTTGTTGCCTATTGGGATATAGGTTTTGGAATACAGATTGGCTTGATTAAAACTATACTACATTTTAGCCTACAAAGTTGTTTTATTCCCACCACCAAGCAACATTTGGTGTCAATGGAAAAGCTACAAAAATTGATTGAAATAAATTCTGCTTAATATTAAATGCTGTGCAATATACTTTTTTTCATTGCATATCAGGAACGTTTTAGTTGAAGCCAAAAATGGCTTGGAAGGGTCTAAAGCAACTAAATGTGAAAGCAAATTTTCATTGTAAGCACTGTAAGCCTGCCTAAAGTCACCTTTCTCAGAGAAGCAGGCATCTTAATATCTTAATAAATATCTTAATAAATCTTAATACTTAATATTAAGGCATCTTAGTATATCTCCTTAAGAGGAAAATTCACCCTCCTAAGAGCCAGTGTGAGAAGTCAGGCACAGGGTTCAAAGAGGAGCATGATCCTGGGGAAAATCTGGGCTGAAACATCAGGCACACAAACAATCCATATCAGATAAATCACAAGTTGAGGTGGATCTGTGGAGAGGGGAGCACATGAACATGTGCCCCATGGAAATGTGACAACCTTCAGATTCCTGATTGTATCCACTTCAGTAAATTTGTAACTGCTTCAGGGTAAGTTTTGAATTTTTTCAAATTCTTTTTTTTTCAATGCAATATTTGTGAATGTGGCCAACATGGTGTGACCACTCATTTCATCTGCAAATACATACTTTTCAGTTATCTCATCTGATTCTATTACCTGATTGGCTTGGAAAATTGGCACATTTTATGTCACCCAAATATTAATTATGTGGTCTATCAAGGGGAACCAGTATCTGTGGGTATGCCAGTCCTCCAGATTAGAGAAAAGTAGAGTTATCAGTTATATGGGGCAAGTAACAGGAACTGGTAAGTGTACCATAAACAGAGTCTAAATACTTATGTTTGATTTTTTTTAAAAACATTATTTCACGATACATGCCCTCCACGTATAGTGGCTGTTATGGACAGCCACTATACGTGGAGGGCATGTATCGATGTATCGATACTTATACTTGAGTTTGATTAGTATGATATGGTTAATATATTCATTATATTAATACAGCAATGTGGAGATTAGGTCATTGCCTTCATCTATTATGCCCCTCCCCAATAATTCCCAGAAATCAATGCTTGTGCCTCCAGGCATGCATGAATGCACATCAGGCACACAAGCCAGGAGTGCACCAGGAGGCAGGCCAGGTGCACCAGAAAAGGATAAACACTAGTTGCTGAGAAGGCTGCCAAATGAATGTACTAATGCTTAATACATGCCATAGATGTCTAGTACAGCATTGCTATGGCACTTCACCCAAAAGCTACTGAAATAAGTGGCATACTTGTCAGAGGGGATAAAAGGGAAAATGTTCATCATGAGGTGTGATGGGGTCCTAAGCATCATGCCAGACAGCAGAAATATTCACCCAGGTCTCGAATAAATGGCAGAGCAGCCTCAAAATAACTCCAGAACCTTGAAGACCATGCTGGTGTCCCAAAAGGCTGGTGGCCTGAAATATCTCATTGGAGTCCAGGAAAAAATTGGCCCCAAAAATTCACAGATTATTCACTAGTGACATTACCATAAGTTATACCTTCAGTCACTAGTTGAACAGAATTGAATAAAAATGAAACACTGGCTAACAGCAGCACAGTCAGGGGAGAGGCTAAGGGGGGAAATAGCCCCTCTTGAAAACAGGAGGCCCATATACACCCGCAGAAAAGGAGAGGAATTCCCCCGACACTCAATGACAGTGACTGTAGGACTTCATGAAGCAAACCATGCTGTAAGTAAATGCTAAAAGACTCAGTTTACTACATAATCCAAACAAATTGCTCAAAATGTTTATAACAATCTGCATTTGATACTTTAAAAATATGGATACTGCTTCGTGCTGGAAATTGACTTGGCATGGGGATAAGGCTCATCAAATGCATAGAAGTAAGCACATGCTTGTTCCCCACAATAGACATGCATTAATGCTGGAAAGAATGTCCCATTTTGCCAGTTCAGTTTTAACACACTTTGACCCATACTCCCAAATAGGCAAACAAATCACCAGATCAGTTGATAGCATCATCACAATCATCATTTTACTTGTGTTGCTTAAAAGATAGCGGATGAAAGTATCACATGCTAAGATGTGGAAGGGAACATTTATTATTACACTATAGATTCACGAAGTTCAAACCACAAATAGAAACCTAGGAAGAATGGGCTAGAACTTCGCTGCATGGGCAAGTTGTATTTTCCTGCAGTGTGAAGGAAGCAATCAAATTATGCAAAATTTACCGGACGTATCCAGCACATGGTGCTCAATGATAAGAAAATATTGTAGCTTTGTATGTTCTTTCAGTATCCATCCTCTATTTTTTGCTAGGTAGCTTATGTTGGTCACCAATATTTATCTACTTTTCACTGACATGCATCTTTCCATAGATGATTTTGGCTGAAGTGAAAAGTTGTTTATCATAATGGTTTTAAAAGCCAGAGTCCCCACAGTCATGTTAAGTTATGCTTTTTATCTACTTTGGTAAGCATGAAACTAACTTTAAACAAGGTTGATTTACATCAAATGAATGTTTACTTGAATGCATTTAACACAATAATTATCTTCTATGGACTGTTTGCAATATGTCCTAATATAGGAGTGACTACTTGTGTATATTCCACATAAGTATAGCACACAGAGGCATTCATGGAAGATCCTATGAATTTTTATTCTCAGATCAAAAGTGATAAATGTTCTAGCCCCAAGCATGCATTGGCTCATATTCGAATTGGCTGTGCATACACCAAACATACCAATGTATATTTTTTAGTGTTTCGGTTTGCTTCACAAAATATGCTGCACTGTTGCTGGAAAAAAACTATCCATAAACATTCTACATTGACCACCCATTGGTAAATTCAGTCATATGTGATCATGTTTAGTGATGGCCACGTCCCCTTCCATTTTCCTCACCAAACTTGCTTGGTACTTGCCTACCTAGTAGAGGAGGAACGTGCACAAAATCATGAGCCTAATGGCCAGATTGAAAACCATCTGGTCAAACAAAAGCTGGTTTTGGATTGAGGCTAGTTCAAAAGATCAACACGAATTTCATGGGTCGTGCAAATCTAGAAAGTCGGTTTTGAATCGTTTGGTAGGGCCAAGCAAAACAAAAATCCAGTTGTCAGATTCCTTGGGTTTGGAAAGCTACCTAAGCATCAACTTAGGGAAGCATTGTCCCATAGCATGCTATTAGTTATTACATAACTTGTAACTGAAGACAAATTTCGCGCCAAACCATGCTGTTACGGGGGTGGTGGTCCGTGAGTGATATATCTCCCCTAGATGGCCTAGTGAATGCATACAAATTACCATGAGTGGATCTAGGGGGAAAGGGGCCATGCTCCCTGGGAAACCGATGTTGCCGATATTTAGGATTGATTGATTGTCGTTGCCGATTTTGCCGAACTGGCATTGTCCGAAATCTAAGAATATTGTACAATGTTATCTTCAACAGACCCGGCGAATGTGAGCTGTTCAAATCCGATGAGGATTTTAAAATCAGAGAGCATTTGTTAACTTGCCTTCCCCCCACCACCACCACCACCACCAAGCCAGGCTTCTGGATCGGCCCTGAAAATTACAAGCTGACTAAGCATCACGTCAAAGCCCGCTCTATGAGTCCACTGGCCCAGAAAGGACTTATTAGTTGGGCTTTTGGTTTGAGCATTTGCCACCTCTTGTGCCTACCTGAGTAGGTAGGTAGCGTGCTCCTTGAGTAAGTAGGTAACTTGTCACATGCCCTTACGTCGCACATTCTTTTCGCATTCAGTATACCACGCATGGTCGCCATCACGTCAACGTTCGCCAGTGTTGAAATAATGATTTCTCGTTAGGTGTGAGATGTCGAGAAGAGTACAGCATGATGTTGAAATCACCATGTGAATAATGATATTTCAAAATTCGTTCAGTCCTGCAAACCCAGTTTTGAGGAAATTGCGTACATATCCCTGTTCCCGCTTTGCGTGTTTTGAGAGGTACCTAATTGGGCGACACCGATATGAACGATAACGATGCAAACACACATGCTATGAATTGGCATTGTATAACATAGCACATCATAGGTAGTCCCTTCACTTGGAATTGCGCTACGGAATGTTCGTTATTACGATCCCGGATCCGTTATGGTGAGCATAGCATGATGCTTGTAAAAGTGGTACAGTTAGAAACGAGAAATTGATGGTTTATAAACACGCACCAAGAAGCACGATGTCGATACTCCTTTTGGGGAGGATGTCGATTCGGTGTTCAGTAAGTGGTAAATTCCACCCTATTTCGCGAATAATTTATCACTGACGTTCGCGCACGTGTATACCCGCCTTGCGCTTTCGTCACATTCGCCACACTTCGTGCTAGGGATGTTTATTTCCGAAAATGATTGGGGGAAGGAAATACATGGAGGCGATGGGCGGATTCAAATGAATTGGGAGGCCCAGCCCATGGTGTCCCATTATAAAGCTTGAATTTATTGGGAGGGGGTCTACACTAATATTGGGTGGCCAAGACCCCCTCCAAAGTACACAAATCAGAGGACGAGTGGTCTAGGGGTAAGATGCTCGTCTCACAATCGAAAGGTTGTGGGTTCGAGTCTCACCTGTCGCTACTCTTCGCCCGCGACCAATCGGCGTGAGAGATTGGCGACGCTACATGACTCAACGGTCGACGTGTCGTAAAACCAATAACCAACCAAAGTACACAAATCGACATCCATGCGTATGATTGTTCGATCTTCTGGTCTCGTGGAGCGCCCCAGGGCACAAGCTGTTTCCAGTCGTCGGAGCAGTTCCTGTTCGCTGGGAAGGGAAAGCAAACCTCAAGCAACGGGGACAAGTGGTCTAGGGGTAAGATGCTCGTCTCACAATCGAAAGATTATGGGTTCGAGTCTCACCCGTCGCTACACTTCGCCCCGCGACCAATCGGCGTGAGAGATTGGCGACGCTATATGACTCAATGGTCGACGCGTCGTAAAACCAATAACCAACCAAACCTCAAGCAAATATAATATAATTAGCTCTAGTGAGTGGCTGCCCCACTAGCTCAGTTGATTGGAGCGCTGACCTAGATTAGTCTACATGGGCGCAAAATGACCAATGCAGTCGACGCGCCCTAAAGCACAAATCCACCACCACCTAGATTAGTCTACCATGTCCTGGCAAGACAGGGTTCGAGTCGTTTCACAAGCACACATCTAGCCCCCAGCTGGGAGGGTCAGTTGGCAACTAGCCCAATGAGGCCGGGGACGGGCTACCTGGATGTACCGATGCACCGAGCTACCTGTATCGGTTTGTGGGGCCAGGGTTCACGCAACAAGATCCGATTAGCAATAGGATCCCGGTCCATGAAGCCACCCAGTAACCCAGTATGCTTATCAAGATACAATGATCTGGTAGTCGTTTTCAAGCAACTATTAGTATCTTGGCAAAAACGAGTGGATGCTTTTAGGAGATAATCGAGTTCTGGATGACAAGGACAGGGTCATGTTTCCAGTCTTGCTCTGCCCGCTCCGTTATCGCCTTCCCCTGTCTTTCGGGAATGCTGTCGACGCTGCCGTTGCTCATGTGTCAGGCATGGGGGCGGTGGTTGTGTTCTGTTGTTACTCGCTCATGTGTCGGACATGGGGGCGGTGGTTGGTGCTGTTGTTACTAGCTCATGTGTCAGGCATGTGGGCGGTGGTTGTGTGTTGTTGTTACTCGCTCATGTATCGAACATGGGGGCGGTTGTTGTGTTCTGTTGTTACTAGCTCATGTGTCGGGCATGGGGGCGGTGGTTGTGTTCTGTTGTTACTCGCTCATGGGTCGGGCACGAGGGCGGTGGTTGTGTGTTGTTGTTACTAGCTCATGTGACGGGCATAAGGACGGTGGTTGTGTTCTGTTACTCGCTCATGTGTCGGGCATGGGGGTGGTGGTTGTGTGTTGTTGTTACTAGCTCATGTGTCGGGCATGAGGACGGTGGTTGGTGCTGTTGTTACTCGCTCATGTGTCGGGCATGGGGCTGTGGTTGTGTTCTGTTGTTACTCGCTCATGGGTCGGGCATGGGGCTGTGGTTGTGTTCTGTTGTTACTCGCTCATGGGTCGGGCATGAGGGCGGTGGTTGTGTGTTGTTGTTACTAGCTCATGTGTCGGGCATAAGGACGGTGGTTGTGTTCTGTTACTCGCTCATGTGTCGGGCATGGGGGTGGTGGTTGTGTGTTGTTGTTACTCGCTCATGTGTCGAACATGGGGGCAGTTGTTGTGTTCTGTTGTTACTAGCTCATGTGTCAGGCATGGGGGCGGTGGTTGTGTTCTGTTGTTACTCGCTCATGGGTCGGGCATGAGGGCGGTGGTTGTGTGTTGTTGTTACTCGCTCATGTGTCAGGCATGGGGGCGGTGGTTGTGTTCTGTTGTTACTCGCTCATGTGTCAGGCATGGGGGCGGTGGTTGTGTGTTGTTGTTACTAGCTAATGTGTCGGACACGAGGGCGGTGGTTGTGTGTTGTTGTTACTCGCTCATGTGTCGGACACGAGGGCGGTGGCTGTGTTCTGTTGTTACTAGCTCATGTGTCAGGCATGGGGGCGGTGGTTGTGTTCTGTTGTTACTCGCTCATGGGTCGGGCACGAGGGCGGTGGTTGTGTGTTGTTGTTACTAGCTCATGTGACGGGCATAAGGACGGTGGTTGTGTTCTGTTACTCGCTCATGTGTCGGGCATGGGGGTGGTGGTTGTGTATTGTTGTTACTAGCTCATGTGTCAGGCATAAGGACGGTGGTTGTGTTCTGTTGTGACGGTGGTTACTCGCTCATGTGTCGGGCATGGGGTGGTGGTTGTGTATTGTTGTTACTAGCTCATGTGTCGGGCATGAGGACGGTGGTTGTGTTCTGTTGTTACTAGCTCATGTGTCGGGCATGAGGACGGTGGTTGGTGCTGTTGTTACTAGCTCATGTGTCGGGCATGGGGGTGGTGGTTGTGTTCTGTTGTTACTTGCTCATGGGTCGGGCACGAGGGCGGTGGTTGTGTGTTGTTGTTACTAGCTCATGTGTCAGGCATAAGGACGGTGGTTGTGTTCTGTTGTTACTCGCTCATGTGTCGGGCATGGGGGTGGTGGTTGTGTATTGTTGTTACTAGCTCATGTGGGCATGAGGACGGTGGTTGGTGCTGTTGTTACTCGCCCATGTGCGGCATGAGGACGGTGGTTGTGTTCTGTTGTTACTAGCTCATGTGTCGGGCATGAGGACGGTGGTTGGTGCTGTTGTTACTAGCTCATGTGTCGGGCATGGGGGTGGTGGTTGTGTATTGTTGTTACTAGCTCATGTGTCAGGCATAAGGACGGTGGTTGTGTTCTGTTGTTACTCGCTCATGGGTCGGGCATAAGGACGGTGGTTGTGTTCTGTTGTTACTATGGCGTTGAGAATCAGCTGTCCTCTTCCTGTTCCGGTATCATGAACCGCACGGAACGTGTTCCAGCTGCTGTCGAGGACTCGCCCCCGCCGCCACCTGTGCGTCACTCCCTAATGCCACAACGCCTCATGCTAGACAAATTGTTTCAGAGGGCTGTGTGTTTGTATTGGCACACGACTCAACGACACATATGGGTAAACACAGTCATCGATAATGCGACCAGACATTGTAGTGATGTCATGGTTACAGCTATGACAGGCAGCGATGCATAACAAGTAACAATTGCATTGCCTTGAGCTTTGTTTCTCGGAAGAAAACTAGGCCGCAGCTCGGTGCGTATGCCGGGTGTTGTCAGCGATACCGCTATTATCAGTCGTCCAGCTCCTCCACTCCACTTCCGGGTCACATATAATCAGATATCGCCACTGCTCCGCGCTAGCAGGCACTTTGCCCACAACAGTGGCGTGATTCGACAGCACTTCAGCGTGACCGGCTGGAGCTCCGGCCAACAACGTCGCCCCCCCCTCACTCAGCCAATCCAGTGTCCTCTCGGATTGATGTCCTGGAATTCCGAAGCTTACGTGGCAAGCGACACCTATCAGGAACTCGTTGCGACTTCCTGCAGTCAGAGTTTTGAGTTCCTGAATTTATTTCAACATGCAACTGCAGTGAATGCTACTTTTTCGTTCATATCCTATTCCTAGTATCTGCACCATCACAATATTGTCAGCAGATGCGGTGCTCTCTGCCAATATTTTGCCCGCAATTTTCCCCATCATATTGCCAAATAGTTTCGGTATCATCAAATGTTGATCAAATGACGTCTTCATATGCCTACCCTCCACTGTATGACAAACGGATTCTGGGACATTGCTCCGGATTCACGCTGGGATCTGGCTCTGGGCGTCGTTGTCGAGCTCTGTCGCCTTTTCCACCGGCACGAAGCAGTCAGCATTGCCGGGTACAGCGCCGTCCTCGGCCGCCGCCACCTGGAATCGAACCTGCGATCCAGGCTGCAGGTCGAACACCTGCACCGACGTCCTGTTGCCCGGCACGAGTGCCTCGTCGACAACGGCGCCGTCCACCGTCATGCGGACAATGAAGCCACCGGGTGATGCTGCATCGGCGCTCCAACGGAGCTCGGCTGAACTGCTATTGCAGTTGACGGCCACTCGCGGCGCCACTGTCAGCTGCGCCTCCGCTTCGGCGCGGTCGAAGTGCGTCTTGGCGCGGCAGATGTATCTGGAATTGGGTGGCTTTGTGGAGTCATGTTTCCAGGTGACAGTTATTATTCGGCTCTTAGGATATTACTTTTTCGATTCTACATCACGAAGTCGTCTCTCGAATCTCCGTTCAACAGATCTTTCCTGGGATGGCTGCAAACAAGATGTTCCAACATACTGCTTCTCTGCAGAGGCACAGCAAAGGAGAGGGGGAGCTCCCCCTCTAGGAATCGAAAAGTAAACCAAACAATGAGTTTTTCGCCATGTAAAACCAGACATTTTCGGCGCGTTTCGTGCGCCTAAAGCGGTCTCTGTTTCATCATATTTGTTTTTGGTTGGGCCCCCCGCCTAAGAAAATCCTGGCTGTATCCCTGCTGCTCTGTCAAGATATATGTATCCCCTCTGTCTGGGGCACCGTGGTTCGGAGTTCAACAATGTCTTGTGATGCCCGACAAAGACTTAAGGCGCTGAATATTACTCCAATAGGCCCAGCAGCAGCGCAGGTCCTCTCCTCTCACATGTCCGAATGGTGGATTGGCAGGCGTTTGGCGACATCAAACGCTCAACATTGATCCAGGGCTCACCATCAGTTTGACCGTACCGACACAGCAGTCCAGAGCGGCCCAAGCCCCTCCCCCCCCCCCCGACAATCATTCGACGACGTAATGTATTAATGACTGAGTCTTTAGTCCTGATTACGTGACTTGTGGTGCTCAAAATTCCGACCTCTTCGTGGAATATGACTCCCGGTGCGAAATTGGTGAGAGGAATAACAAATTCAAAGTTAAGTAATTCATTAGTTTGCAACAGCCTTTAGCATTTTAGTCCTAACACTTTTCACAATGCGCCCTCTCGTTAAATTTGTTTTGGGGGCCTGTCCATATTGATTCCAACGTTGGTACGCACGTGGTACCTACACATTTTTTTTCGGGGGGGGGGGGGGAGGGGAGGGACATTCAGTAATCAGGGGCAGAAATAATTTCTCCATCTACCATTATAAAATCCCGGTTGCGTTCCTGGCTGCCAAAGACCCCTCACCGTATACATTTATGTATGTTAATCAGATATACAAGAACGTCGAAAAGATCGTCTTGCATTGCATCAAATGAGATTTTTTGGGCTCACCCCCGCTTCCCATGAAAAAAAATGAGCTGCGCCCCTGCCTAGAGGTTCCATGTCAATGCACCAACTTAAGGACTTCATCTCTGTGAAAGTCCCCGTTGAATTTACTAGCTAGCCATGACTTCTAGGGTCGATGGTGATAGCCAGGACGATGGTTTCAGCTCAGTCGCGGAAAACGAACCACGAGCCACATCAAGCTCAGGAAAGCGTTTTAATCGCACCAATTCCACGGATCTCAATCACCCTAGATAATGCTGTCTGAACACTGGTTAGCCAATAGCTATTTAAATTGGTCGTGCGTGGCAGCCACTTCCTATTGATTCCGGTGCGGTTACTTGGACGTGCTATGAATACGTGCCCGATTAACGGCGAGATAAACTGGGCGCACCATTACCAGTTGGAACGTGCCGGAGCAGAGCCGTGATATCGGATCGATTGCGACGTAGTCATTCCTGCCATGAGCGGCATCATTTTGTAGCCTGGTTGCATTTTCTTTGCAAGCGAAGCAGAGAAGCAAACGTTGCGCGATAAAGTGCCAATAACTGGTTTACAAGGTTTATGGAAAGCTCAATTCGTGACCAGCCGGTCGCTGACCCCACAGCTCTTGCGGCACCAGCCGCGGCAGGCCGGGCGGCGCCGGCGTGATGTGTGCGGCCGGCGCCGGGCCGTATTATGTGCAGCTACTGTCGCTCACCTGCCGGCGTCGGCGCGCGTCACGTTGGCCACGCTCAGGCGCCACACGTTGCGCGCGCGCTGTGTGGTGAGCGTGACGCGCGGCGGGTCGGGCTCCAGCAGCGTGTCGGCGCGCCACACGAGCAGTGTGGCGGCGTGCGCGACGCTGTCGGTCACCACGCGACACGTGACCGAGAACGTGTCGCCCTCGGATAGCGCGCCCTCGTCGGAGTTGGTCGTCAGCCGGACGACGCTCGGCTTGCGCACCTGTCGGCCCAGGTGTCGCAGGTGAGGGTGAGAGGGGTGCAGTCGGTAAAAGCGGCGGCAACAGAAAGGTAGTCCGCATATAGTCACCAAAGTCAATCCCCCATGAGCAAAGTGCCCGGAGGCTAAGTGTTTTGTTGTACATTTTATTTTCATTTCTAACAATTTTAAAACAAATTGCTTACCCCCCCCCCCCCCCCCCCCTCCCCCTTTCCCCCCCCCCCCGCGCGCCCTTTTTTTGGGGTTTTGCGGCCTTTTTGGGGGCGGGCCGCGCCCCCTTTTGGGGGGGCCCCCCTGGAAAAATCCTGGGTGCGCGCCTGATCGCAATGCTATATCAACATGTTCCTTAATATCGTGTATATGTTGAAACAAAGCTTCATTTAGTCATATATTACATTATAATTCGGTTTCAATCCAGAGACTGATCAATGGTGCTTATTGAATCAACGTTACAAGTTACGGTGACCAACAGTAAAAATAGATCAGCGCTTTTTCAAACGGATTCAAACTCTAAGCCGTCACAACTCATGCAGTGAATGATTGAGAGTAGGGAGGTAGTTACATAAATTATTGCTATCATGCCGTGCGTTCATGCTATCTGTCCGTTTTTTAAATAAATAAGTATTTTTGTTCAAACGGTGCTGCTGCCGTTCCGACTTTTACGAGTGATGGCGAAGCTAATGCGGGTCTAGTTAGTGCCCTGCCGTGGTACACAAGTTCGCCTGGGCGACTCGGCCCGGTTTCAGTTCACGCCTTTGAAACCCGAATAACTCTTGTTACAGCGTTTCACCTAATTTCTTCACCCCTCTTAGAGTCAGAGGTCTCTAGGTGTCAGTCACGCACCCCACACCGCGGCCGACGCTTGCCATCTGGAGGACAGATGGCAAATGGCTAAAGGGCATGGTATACATCCCGAAGTCTCGAGTTCATTCCCAGCGGGATGGGGTGGCGCCTTTTTGTCATGCCCTTAGTGGTCCAATTTGGCCAGTGTATTGTACCCGAAATCACTTCAGCTCCCCATGGATGCTTGAAGACGCGTGGCTGTATAACAACTCAGGGCAACGCGCCTATGCTGATAAGGTCACATATTCGACCGCTCTGGGCCTTTAGCGCTTTCCCCGCGTGTCCCGTGCCACTGCAGGTGTTTTGTACTGACAGTATTCTGTGAGAAAATGTAGAATCTTTTGTGGAGGCACTTGGGCAATAGGTGAGGTTGTCGTGTCCCCACTTTTCCGGAACTTCGTGGGCGTTGCATCAAAATAATCGACATAACCCTATCCTGTGCAGAGAGTTGACGCATCCACCACCAAGTTTGCTCTCGCTGCCACGGAGACGCAGGCACGTGTTAGCGCTCCGTGGCGCGGTATGGCTGGTGGCACATCTTTTGACCCTGATGGATTAAAGGAAATTGGATGTCAAGTTAAGTCACTGACTGACCTATCATGTCATATGGTACACGCCAGGCAGTTCTTCGCCGACACCTCGGTTCAGCAGCGGGGGACGAGTGGTCTAGGGGTAAGATGCTCGTCTCACAATCGAAAGATTGTGGGTTCGAGTCTCACCTGTCGCTACTCTTCGCCCGCGACCAATCGGCGTGAGAGATTGGCGACGCTATATGACACAACGGTCGACGTGTCGTAAAACCAATAACCAAATCGGTTCAGCAGCAATTGGCCTCACGCATTGCCGCCATATAGCCAAAGTAAGGCATAAGGCAGAGTAAGGCTGATGACTAACATGTTTACATTGACCTTACGAAGGTCATTCGAGCTTGTTGACTGAACCGGAGCTCAGATGATCTTTTTCGTCGCATGAGTAACTGTGTGACGAATTTGGGCACTGCAATTTAATTTGTCGGCTATTTTGCGCACGTGTACCAAAATTGTGTTTTCGGGCACTGTTTCGGAAGTTCCCAAAACGAAATCAACACTTCAATCACATTTAACCCTTGATATATTGATCAAAATGTGATAACTTGCGCATCGTCAATATCAAAATATGCTGAGGATTTTGAATATATACAAATATGCGAAATATTCAATATCCATGGTAAACATTTCATAAAGCCTGTATCTACTATGGATTTACACATGGAACGATTGGACGCTGAAGTATAATAAGAAAGTGCCAAAAATGGCTTTCGAACTGACCTCGGAGATCAACCAGTAGCTCCAAATATAAAAGTCGCGGGTGTCGTTCACGAGATCTCTTCACGTGCAATGCGCTGCGGTTCGTTTCATATCATGTGCCTATATCATAATTTCGGTGAACGGGTCGAGTCTCAATAGTGGCGTGCATTTTTAGTCCCTTGCCACAATTTTGCTTAATTGACCGGTGTGGCTCGCAGTAGCAATCAACGTCTTTGCCTGCGACCATCGTTAGTGTGGCTTCAAGATGGTCATCAGCCTGACTGAGCTGGCCGTTAGTCAGTCAGTTTTTACGCTCACTCTTAGTGCGGCCCTCAGGTATTGGTTAGTCTAACCTTGAATGTACCGCTAGACCGAACTTGATGCCACGACTTGTTTGGCACTTGCGTAGCCGATACAGCCATAGCAATGGGCGCACCACATACAGCCTGTAGTGCCTGCAGGGCGGTTGCGGTGCTAATTTTAACCGGCTATAACATTAACCGTATGGTATTCATGGGAAAGAAATAAACGACTGATGACGGTTCCCACACCACTAAAATACTACGTACGCTGATGCAGCATTGCTCTAACCCTGAGGTCGTAGACGGCGATGAGTTGGTCGGTGTGGGTGTCAGTGCAGGTGAAGCGGCCCTCGTGGTCGGGCCGCACGCGGTCCACCAGCAGGCTGCGGTCTGGCTGGACCGCGTAGCCGGCGCCGACCGCCGGCTCTGTGGAGCCATCTGTCGGACGGTGGTGCCACGTGACGGCGGCGGCGCCCAACTGTGAGTTGTCGATGTCGTCGCCGCACGGCAGCACCATCGGCCGGCCAGCCGCCGCGGTGACGCTGTCTGTGAGCGGTGCCGCTGCAAGAGAAGATGTATGACGTTGATTATTCAGGCTTTGGATGCATGAACTGGTAACGATTATGTCATTCGATTAGCGTATATATTTTCCCAAAAGTATCTGAATTAGGCCAAAATGGAATGTGACGGGTGGTACGGATGGAAAAAATGTTAATTTCATTTTGGCGAGCATGGAAGTATAGTTGGTGTTCATTTACGCAGCAGGAATGCTATGCTCTTCCAGTTACTTCGTAAGCGTAACTTGTGTTTTCCCAATTGCCCTGACTGCACCCTGTGATGGCGATGCCAGCAGCAGACAAGCGAACGGGTTCCCGCAGAAATATGCAAATCGTGCCATCACTTGTCCGTTGAAAGTGCTGTCTATTGCCCACTTCCGTATTGCCAAGCGTCGCAAGGCACGAACACAGACAGCTCCCAGTTTCACTGCCTGTGTGCCCGGCGTGTACACCGAATTCAGCGCCCCCCTCGGCTGGTAACGGTAAGCTGTTCGACGCCTCATGTACGCGGCGCGTGCACAGGTAGACACTGGTAGCGATCGTGTAGCAAAAATGATGGGGAAAGGAAGACTCCTGGTGGTGCGGATGCCTGTTGCGCTTGGGACTTTGAGTGCTAAAGGCATGGTAAAAATGAGTGATTGTAGTTAGGATCATCAGGGTCATCCGTGAAATCGCTGTGGCAATCCTTGAAAAATTATTTCGTCGTCACTTTCTTCCTCCACACCTGCCGTGATCTCCTCCAGAACAATGTCTTCTTCAATTTCCTCTAGGATTACTGCCATCACTAAAATTTAGTGCAAATAACGACCAAGCTGCGACACCAAATAACCCGAAAGCTTGTTCCCAGTTGAACGTGTACGGTTTCCGTCTGTCGCCACACACCGTTTATGGGAGCTGCCATCTTAATCTGTGTGAGCTGGATATCATCGGCGCCGGACAGTGGACACAACTTACACATAAGTATGACGTGATACAGTTCAAACTGAACCAATCGGCTCCAGGCCGTGGGGCTGCTTATATCCAAACCATTTTGTTTACTGTACCCGAACAATGGCGTTGAGCACTGCCGATACATGTCTATACTGTGGTGGAAGTCTGGCCGATCCGCTTCTTCATTTCTCTGTTATCGTTCCCGTGCCTGACGGGCTGCAACTGGCGCTCTACCAGGTTCTGACGCAGCACTGCTGGTGCCTCCGTTCGTTCGTTCGGTGCCGCTCCTGCTCATTGCGTCACGAATCGTCAGCACTTCTCTCAGGGCGTCACCCATTTTCTGTCTCTGAGTTATCTTTATCTATTTTATCTACCTATTGTTATCTAAGTTATCTTGCATTCAGCGTCCCATCTTCTCTTCACACTACAAATTCCCACAGTGCCTGCGTGATGCCACTCCTTCCTGATCGTAGTAGCACTTACCCACGACACGAGCCATCCGACACCAACCATCCGATACCACCCATCCGACACCACCCATCCAACATCGACCATCCGACACTAACCATCCGACACCAGCCATCTGACACCAGCCATCTGACACCAGCCATCCGACACCAACCATCCGATACCACCCATCCGACACCACCCATCCAACACCGACCATCTGACACCAACCATCCGACAACAACCATCCAACACCAACCATCCGACACCAATAATCCGACACCAACCATCCGACACCAACCATCCGACACTAACCATCCGACACCAGCCATCTGACACCAGCCATCCGACACTAACCATCCGACACCAGCCATCTGACACCAGCCATCCGACACCAACCATCCGACACCAACCATCAGACACCACCCATCCGACACCACCAATCCGACACCAACCATCCGACGCCGACCATCCGACACCAACCATCCGACACCAACCATCCGACACCAACCATCCGACACCACCCATCCGACACCAACCATCCGACACCAACCATCCGACACTAACCATCCGACACCAGCCATCTGACACCAGCCATCCGACACTAACCATCCGACACCAACCATCCGATACCACCCATCCGACACCAACCATCCGACACCAACCATCCGACACCAACCATCTAACACCAATCATCCGACACCAACCATCCGACACTAACCATCCGACACCAACCATCCAACACCAACCATCCAACACCAACCATCCGACACCGACCATCCGACACCACCCATCCGACACCACCCATCCGACACCAACCATCCGACACCAACCATCCGACACCAACCATCCGACACCAACCATCCGACACCAACCATCCGACACCAGCCATCTGACACCAGCCATCCGACACCAACCATCCGACACCAACCATCCGACACCACCCATCCGACACCACCCATCCGACACCACCCATCCGACACCGACCATCCAACACCAACCATCCAACACCAACCATCCGACACCAACCATCCGACACCAACCATCTGACACCAGCCATCTGACACCAGCCATCCGACACTAACCATCCGACACCAGCCATCCGATACCACCCATCCGACACCAACCATCCGACACCAACCATCCGACACTAACCATCCGACACCAGCCATCTGACACCAGCCATCCGACACCAACCATCCGACACCAACCATCAGACACCACCCATCCGACACCACCCATCCGACACCACCCATCCGACACCGACCATCCGACACCGACCATCCGACACCGACCATCCGACACCACCCATCCGACACCAACCATCCGACACCAACCATCTGACACCAACCATCCGACACCAACCATCCGACACCACCCGTCCGACGCCAACCATCCGACATCACCCATACGACACCAACCATTCGACATCAACCATCCGACACCACAGTTCCTTTGCACAGTGTTGCCCCAACCACATTTCCACTCCTGCTGACAATGACGCATATGTTCAATATACTACCGTGCATGAGTGGAGACTTCGGAAGTTCTAGGTTTTGTTTCCCATCCCCCTCTGCCCTGCCCTGCCCTGCTCGATTATTTTCTGTACACTAAGCTAATTAATTAACCTCATGCTCAAGGTATCTCAATTCGTAATATAGTCAGAAAATCCAGCTCCTTTTCCTAGTTACTCATCTACTCAACACGCTCACTGTCAATTATATGCTAAAATAACTACAAATCTTAGGTTTCTCCTATGACGTACATCATAAGTTTGGGCTCAAAATGCATCGTGCTTCCCCCATGTCTGATAAGGAGCCTACACCGATGCCATCCTTCCACACATTGCCCTTTGCTCCTCTCGGTACAGTCCCTTCAGCCCCGTTCGATACCAGACCCCTTGCCGGTACGTTCCTAGTAGCACCATCACACTCTGCCAATAGCACACTGCCACCCGTCACAGCTTCACCCCTTCACTGAGCATGTGCGCAGTTTGTGATGCTCTCTGCGTCACCCTGCCACACCCACCTGGCAGTGCGGCGGCGGCGCGCCAGCAGACGACGAGCAGGACGGCCAGTCGGTGTGCTGCTGTGCCCGACGCCATGGTGTACCCCGTCCGCGGCGTGCTACCCGTGTCGACCTGTGACTCCGTCGGCCAACTGCGTCTCTGGGAGCGTCCGTTAGTTGAGTGGTCCGGCCGCGCCGGCCACGGCCGGGCGCTCTCTCCCCGGCCCTCTCTCACTCTCGCCCTCGTTCTGTGCGCTCCCGCTCGCTCGCCTCGACGGCGCCAGGCGGTTTTCGCCGCGCCACTTTCGCCCCCGGAGTGACTCGGCCGGTGGCCGTCACGTCCGCCGGAGCTTCGGACGTCGGCACGAGCAGGACGTCATCCTGCACTCACTGTCGAAACTGCATATCGCAAAATCCTGCTTACCCCACCCCCAATGACGCAAGTGAAAGTAGTGATGCTGGATGACAAGCTTGTGTACATTTACTGCTCAGGTTCGCAGTTGATTTCCAGTATTCTCTCGCGCAGAGAAACCAAAAGTGGCATTTTCGCTAATATGCAGCACACACCACCATCACGTACATGTACGATGACGAGTGACATTTTAGAGTTGAGTTGAGTTTCACGTGCTGTAATGAACAGCAACAATTGAGTGCCGCTGATGTGGGTGGAAGAGGAACATCACAGCTCCTCTTGAAAATTCCAAAGCTGGTGTTGCATTCGGCGGAAGTTGGTGTTGCAGGTACAACGTCTGTATCATGCACTATCCACCCATTGCTACCGATCCTTCGTAGTCGATGCGCCTGAAGCTCCAAGCAATATTTGTGAAGTTAATCCGACAAAATTGAGATGAGAATACAAGTAATGGTGGAGAGTCTCTCAGGTACCATTTTGCTTTGTGTTGAATATAGTGTCAGGTCGGAACAGAGATGTCTACGAGCCTTGTGTTCCACCAATACTGCACGGGTGGGTTGTTGGGTGGCACCAACATGGATGATGTGTATGCACGGTAATGTTTGATGGATGCTGTTCTCTGTTATTCCAGCTCCAGTTTCAGTTCCTTGTGGTTCCAGCTCCACCCAACAATATGTCAGTAGGGTGATGCCTGTTCCCTGCAGCATCATTTGCGCTCACCCTGGTGACACTGATGGTGCTCTCATTTCCAGGAGAGCCTGGAAGTGGCCGTCCAGTGTCTGGAGACTTCGTTCGGTCTCACAGCCGAGGACTCGCACCTGAGCGTGGATAAGCCACTGACACAAATCTTCACCGATGGCCTCCTCAAGGTGTGGTGTTGTAGCCGTACGGTGTTGTGCCGTCTGCGCAGCTCCACCGTGCCGTGTTGTCACCCGCGTAGCTCCGTCGTACCGTGTTGTGGCGTCTTAGCAGCTCCATAGTACCGTTTTGTATCGCCTGCGCATCTCCACCGTGCCGTGTTGTCTCATCCGCGCAGCTCCATCGTACCGTGTTGTGTTGTTTGCGCAGTTCAACCGCGCCGTGCAGTACCATCTGTGCATCTTCACCGTGCCGTGTTGTGTTGTTTGCGCAGTTCAACCGTGCCGTGCAGTGCCATCTGCGCATCTTCACCGTGCCGTGTTGTCTCATCCGCGCAGCTCCGCCGTTGCAGCCTCCGCCGCGCGGTTCCGCCGAACACTGTACCGTGTTGTATCGCCTGCGAATCTCCGCCGTGCGGCGGAGAAGCCGCGCAGATGTCTGATCCGCGCGGCTCCGTCGTACCGTTTTGTGCCGTGTGCACAGCCCTGCCGTATGTGCCGTGTGTACTGCTGGGACTGACCGTGATCCCGTCTGGCCTGCTATGTCGTCAGGCGGAGACAGCTGACACCGCCAGTGCCGCCCCGCCTCGTGCTCCCGATGCCACACCTGAGCAGAAGGAGAAGGCCGAGGCGCTGAAAAACGAGGGCAACATCGCTGTCCGAGAGGAGCGGCTCCACGAGGCGGTCGATAAGTACACCCAGGTCAGCGCAGGCAGTGACCAGGGGAGTGGGCATGATGAACGAGGCACTTCGTTTGTGAGTACCGTGCTGTTGGTTGTCGGGAAATTGAACCAAATGTCAGATATGTCTATGTGTGTAGGAGTCGCTGAGGCTGCCAGCTGTAACGTTATCAAATGCAATCCTAATGGGTACATTGCGCGACGTCGAAATTGGTGTGTTTTATGTCTTCAAATTGAGCTCTGACCCCGCTCGTGCATACCCCATGCTTTCCAAAATGTTCTCGACAGTGAGGTTGGTGGGGAAACTGATGGCACTGGACTAAGCATGACATTCTCTTCGAATGGCGTCTAAACAATAGCTTTCAGACTGCATCGCTCAGAGCAAAGGCGTCTGTGGAATCTCTCCACGTGCGGAACGCAAGCTCCAGTCTTGCTGAGCATGCATGCTGTCCATAACACGCCAACGAACCACGCCGCAGGCTCACGCACATATGTTGCCATCCAGTGCTGAATTGAGGCCTAGGCAATACAACTAACGCCATGTTAATACCAATATGACACCTGTTTCGACATGTAATGTAAGTGTGGCATGCGGAGATCTTGAGCAGCCTTCTGTGGATCACGGATCTCAGGTGTTTTCTTCCTGATCCCCGCAAGGCACAGGCATTGGCGCTAAATAGCCAGTAGCAATTGACGCGCCCCTACGACCAATCAATCACAAGGCGTCGACTGGATTTCCAGGCTCCACGTTTTTCTGTTTTACCAGCTAGGGCGAAATCCGAGAAGTCGTCTACTCCGTGTCCATACGACAAACGTCCATCTGAGCGACCCGACCTGATCCAACCCGACTTGGCTCGGTCTGATTCGATCGCCATGCTTTTCAGACCGTAACAGCTGCTTTATCACAGCGTTCACGTTAGTCGAGTCAGTCAGTTTCTTCATTCGAAATTCGACTTACTATTTTCATTTTGATTGCTAGCAGCGGTCATTCCAGTAAATTTATTTCAAATGAAATGCTCGCATTGCTCCTTTCAAGAGCAAAGAGTTCCACCGGTTATGCGGCTGCGTCGTACCACGTGACCCTCGTGCTCCAGGGCGGTCGGCCGCCCCAGTGACAGTGTTGTAGGAAATGGCACGCAGTGCTCGTCTGTGGTGTCACCCGAACGGCAGAGCTGCGGCCAGGAAGGCGCATGACGTGCCGCACCACCGAGCCCACGTCGTGACAATTTGGCATTGTTCATTTCTGGGTTGTGTCGTTCGGCATTTGCAGTTGTGGGGTACGTGGACAGTATTCATCGGAATATGTCAATTTCGACAAAGGTGCGACCGATTTAGGCTCAGGCGGATTTGTGTTGCACGCGGTTACGTCGAAATTGTAGGCACTATCTGTAAAATGGGGATCCGCTGTCAAATGTAGTGCATGCATCGCGAAATTCAATGCACTGTATCGAATTGCTCGACTCGGTTCTAATCGCTTCTGATATGCTTGATTTGCGCTTTCTGGCGAAATTGAACGAATTGGTCGAAGCGCCCTTAGACTCAAAATAACGAACGAATTGGTTACGTCACCACTGGCTGTCAAGAGAGCCCTGCTGCGGTCAGCTCACAAGTGCTCTGTCAGCTGTAGTGCCTTAGGGCTGTTATAGCTGGCTGGAATCAGTTTGTCATCGGTGAACGAGGCGGGAGCAGATACAGGGGTGTGAACATTGGGAGAATATACCCCATCCCCCATATAAAAGAGGCGCCACCCCGAGAGAATGTGTCCCTGATGGGAATTCCTGAATCGGCCCCTAGAGCAAGGGTAAACGGCGATGATGTGAAGGCAACAGCGCCGCCTGCGACTATTCAACTTATGCCATTGCTTTGAAGTGAAAAGCCATGTGGTGTTCGGTTCTCCGCTGGCAGCCTAGGTTCCGCTCAGTGTCGATGCAATGATACGGTGAACCCACGCTCGAACGCAGTCGGAGCTATTTTCTTGCAAAATTCGAAATGTCTTGCTGTACTCACAAACGTCCAGCGGCGTGAATTCCAACACGGAGCTGAGCGGAGGCCTGGCAAGCCCGTCGTGGGACAGCACAGCCTTGTGCGGCACCGTCGACCTTGCCACGTCCACGAGCCGCAGCATTAGTGCGGCCACGTCGGTCGCATCCGACGCCGCATTGTCGCGCCGCCAGGCGATCGAGCTGGACGGCAACAACGCGGCCTACTTCAGCAACCGGGCAGCGGCCTGCACCAAGCTGGGCGACTACACGGCTGCCACCGAGGACGCTCAGCGCGCGCTGCAGATCGACCGCAGCTATACCAAGGCCTACAGCCGCCTGGCGTGAGTAACAGGGGAGGCAGCAGATCGACCCCAGCTACACCAAGGCCTACAGCCGGCTGGCGTGAGTAACAGGGAGGAAGCAGATCGACCCCAGCTACACCAAGGCGTACAGCCGGCTGGTGTGAGTACAGGGGAGGCAGCAGATCGACCCCAGCTACACCAAGGCCTACAGCCGGCTGGCGTGAGTACAGAGGAGGAAGCAGATTGACCCCAGCTACACCAAGGTCTACAGCCGGCTGGCGTAAGTATAAGGAGGCAGCAGATGGCCATGTCTGCACGTGTTAACGGTGCTGCTGGCACCCACCTGCTCGCGACAGAGCGAAGGCGTTTCCGCCACCGACTGCACGCGCACCCGCACCAGTGGTGCTTCTGTCCACACACATCCATATTCACCTGTCACAGCGGTGCTGCCGCCGATCTTAATGCCACCCGCACCAGTGGTGCTTCTGTCCACACACATCCATATTCACCTGTCACAGCGGTGCTGCCCCCGATCTTAATGCCACCCGCACCAGGGGTGCTTCTGTCCACACACACACACTCATGCTTGCCTGTCACAGCGGTGCTGCCACCCACCTACATACACGCCAGGGGTCTGTCCCAGATCCTAATGACACCCGCACCAGAAGTGCTTCTGTACACACACGCCCATGTTTTCTGCGACAGCGGTGCTGCCACCCCACGTGCCAGAGATCTGCCCCCAGTTCTAATGCGACACTCAAGGCGTGTAGCCGTCACACCTTCTCCCACTTGCATCCACGCCACAGGTACAGCCGCCGTTGCCGCCAAGATGTCAAAAGCGCTTGGTGTGCCACCACACGAGGGACGTGTCCTCCTCCACGGCAGCCGCCGATTGGGTACCACCCGCCTACCGTGGATAGGTGGGCAGGTGGTACCAAATCCCAGGTAGCACGCGTGCTGCTGAGCCAACTGTCGAGAAGTCACCTGCGACTCTCACCAGCTAACCACTAGTTCCTGTTGACCCTTGACCCGCTCTGACACCGACCCCTGACCTACTCATTACTGACTCGTGACTTGACACGCTAACCAGTGGCCTGCCCCGCTACTGACTAGTGAGCTACCGCACCAAAAACCAATAACCACCACCACTGACTCGTGGCCCGCTCCCCCACTGACCAGTGGCCTGCTCCACCACTGACCAGTGGCCCGCTCCCCCACTGACCACTGACCAGTGGCCCCCTCCCCCACTGACCATTGGCCCCCTCCACCACTGACCCAAGAGCCGCCCCATCGGTGACCAGTGACAGCAGCCCCACCAGTGACCAGTGACAGCACGCTCCACCAGTGACCCGTACCCGGTCCGCAGACTGGCCTACGCCGGACTGAACCGATTCGAGGAGGCACAGGCGCAGATAAAGAAGGCGCTCGAACTGGATCCGGGCAACGAGAGCTACCGCAACAACCTGCGCGTCATCGAGTCGCGAATGGCAGAGGTGTCGCAGAGTGAGTCGAAGGAAGCACGACGTAACGAATTTTTAGGGTTCCTTGTGGAGCAATGAACGCGCCTAGGGTTGTAGACATACTACGCTTTTGCGCACGGCGCATGGAAAGAGTAAAGTTGGCTAGGATGTAGAGTTTATAGACTGCGGGACACCGACTATGAGTGCACAGGCGAAGGTGTGGTAACCAGAATTGGTTTGACCACTTACCGATACGCCCGACGTTACCGTGGAGCCTGCCTGTTCAAATCCAGGATGATTTGTGTTGAAAATGTCGATACGTGTGTGCCTGCTCTGAGAAGGCTTGGCCACCCCACATGATATGAGCTGATGGAGCATGGCTTACATGACTGTGCACAAAAGACATGGCATTACCTGTTGTGACCCGACATGGCCTGGCTGGATCTGACATGCCATGACCTAATTTACCTCGGCCTGGCCTAGCAGTTCTGACCTAGCCTAGTCTGACATGACCAGCTGATATACCATAACTGGGTATGGTCTCGCCTGACTCGCCCCCGTCTCCCCCGGCAGTGGGCGGCGGCGGCGGCGCCGCGCCCGATCTGGGCGGGTTTGGCCAGTTCGCCAACATGGGCGGCCTCAACCTGGAAGCAATGCTCAACAACCCGGCCATGATGAACGTGGCCGCTCAGATGATGCAGGACCCCAACATGCAGCAGATGATGAACAACCTGATGTCGGGCGGCGGTGCGGCGGCCGCCGCCAACGGCGCCGCCAACGGTGGCTCTGGCTTTGAGGCCCTCGTCCAGGCGTGAGTGCTGGTCGAGTGTGCGGAGATTGCGGCTGCTGCTGTCGAACGAATCAGGGTGGGGCGCAATTTTGGAAGTGTCTAATTTGCCTGTTGTACGTTTTAGAAGTTGTACGTTTTGGAAGTGTCTAATTTGCCTGTTGTACGTTTTGCACGACTGCCTTCTCTGATGCGCACTCGTACGTGCGAACTCGCGGTGTGCCTGGTTTGAACACACGGTTCCATCATGGGGTGCTGGGGATAGCCGGCATTTACAATAATTATTATATTGTGGTTGTTGCATAAAAATAATCCATAAATACCCATGTGTGCCCCATATTTCCCCGAGATGGAGCCAGTATAGATACTTAGCCAGGGCCAGGTGTTTTGCCTGCAACGGAGAATAAAGTTGGATGGACAGCCCTGTCCTAGATTTTGGCCATCTACAACATTACCCCTCGGAAAAGTATGATCATCTCTTCTTGCCGAAATATTGAATGGTACTGTTCCAAATGACGGTACTCTTATTGGTTATTGATGCCACTGGAAAGTACAAACATATTTTCCCGTGTCAGAAAGAAAGAAAATTGTCCCCACCATGTTTGAGGACCCAGCATTTTCCGAGCGAAATCCAGGATTCCAGGACATCAATCCAACTCTAGCATGGAACCGCCGGGTGTTCAGTGAAACATTGTAGGGTGTGTTCAGGCAGCCTTCACGTAAGCGTATCGCGTACGGAATTTGCGCTTCTGCACTGTGGGGCACGTGATTCGCGATGGCCCGCTGAGGAGTGTCGTTGGTTGTGTACCGTTCTGTTGGGGGATCCCGTGAAGAGATTGTGAACGGCATCACTGACTTGCCACAAGGGGAACTTGAGTGTGGTAAGCGATGCGATTGTGAGGTGGCTTAGCAATGACCTGAAGGTATTCAGTGGCTCTTGAGCTGGACTGCTGTCAGCAGTGGTACTGGTTACGCACGTGGTGGTCTTTACAAGGATACTGGCGCCAGTAGATATATTTGCCGTGCTTTGCCATCTGATTTTGTTATGTAACGAGCTTATAAGTTAGGATCAGCTGTCATGCAGCGAGAAGAATGATTGTTCATTCTGAGTATTATGATGACTGTCGTGGTCACTCCTATGAAAAAGTGATTGGAAAGTTGGATGATTGTCAAGTGCTGAGAAGACGTTCGTTGATGCCCGGTCAGTTTGGAGCATTGAAGATGGAGAAGCCACTCTCAGCTCCTCTTTGATTTGTGGAGGCTTATTAATGCTTGTTACTGCCTCTTTATCATGTAGCCTTTCGAGTGCGATTGCGATTGTCCTCCAGATTGCGATTATCGATATCACGTGATCTGCACACCGAGCCGACTGTAACTGACATGGACTAGTCTTGTGTGATGTCCTCCATATTCGACCTCACTTAGTTGTGTCTGACGTCACCCATCTGTATCTGACGTCACCTGGCCGTATCTGCCATAACCCATCTGTATCCGAGGCCATGCCAAGCTTCACTCGGTCGTGTCTGACGTCACCCATCGGCGACTGATGTCACCTGGTCACAGCTGCCGTTACCTGTCCGTATCGGAGACTGCCTGACTTAACTCGGCCGCGTCCGCAGGGGCCAGCGGCTAGCTGAACAGGTGCGCACCACCAACCCGGACCTGATTGAGCAGCTGCGCTCGCAGATGGGTGGCGCCGGCGGCCAGCCGCCACCGCCACCGCCACCGCCACCGCCGCCGCCGCCGCCGCCGTCGTCCGGCAACAGTTAGACTGTGGCGCCGCGCCGCGCCGCGGAGACTCGTGGAGGTCAGGGTGTGCGTGCCGGCCGCCGGGCGGCTCGGATGTCGACGGCTGTTTTGTACCGAGTTCGACTGTCTGGTGTTTCGGGTGGCAGTGACGGCTGCCTTGCGTGTCGTATTGTATCCTGGCCGCCGCAATACACAGGCGCACTGACGCGGTGCTCTGGTGGAGACCGCTGTCTTACTGGTCCGCATAGGGCTTGGGTCGTGGTCGCCCGCGGCCACGTTGCACCTCGGCCATGATCGATGTGATCGTACTCGTTCAGCGGCCAGACGTGGGTGTTGTGCCGGTGGGACGAGCCTGTTACCACATGTTGGGACGAATGGTGTCAGGATTGTGGCAAGAGCGCGTGCGGGCCAGATATTGGGACCAACCTGCAGGCCGGACGGCAGAACGAACCTGTGGGACAGATGGAAGGAGGGGACTGAAAGATAGTGCAGCGCGACTGCCTACGCCGGCCCGATAAACCCTTCCGTACTCCGAGAGTCGGAGCAGGTCAATACCGTTAGTCACTGGGGAGCATGGTGATGGTGGTTGGCACTGCAATGACAATTCGTGGCATGCTGTATGGTTGTAGCTTAGCTAGATTGCATGTTACAAGCGTCATTTTGTTGGCACTAAAGAGTGGGCACTCCAATGGCGAACAAACGAAAAACCATGTCTGCACATGTAGAATAAATAAATACGCGGGATTTAGCACGTCATTACTCGAAATTGTTGCATTTAAAATCGCAATAAAAAAATGTGCCAGAAATGAAGGGTAATAGAAAGAAAAAGCAAAGCTAAAGAGATACAGAAAATATACCAGCAATGATGTTCTTTGCTGTGGAAACAGAGTGGACAAGCTATGTAAGAACTTGTCGCGAATATGGCAGAAAAGAGTCCGGGTTATATAAGAGAAAAAAATTTCACGTTTGGAAGCACTAACAAGCTTTTCGTATTTCCACATCGACAGTTGTCGCATCGTAGACAATACAAATAGAGAATATACCAAAAAGCTTTCGCCACAGCTAAATTTGTGAACGCAAACATAGCGAAGGAAGTGCTATAGTGCGTCGCCAAAAAGGTTCGTGTATTCCAGAGACTGGCAAGTAAATTCGAAGTATAGAGGCTTCTCCGGAGAATTCGACCAAAAGGAAAGCTTGTTCAGACACCGCAGGGATTTGCAAGTAACTGAAACTCAAGCGCCTAGCTTCTGAAGCTTTATCCTGTTACCATGTGCCGGGGAAAGAACACGAAGGTTATGAACAATACAAATCAGTGCTTGCCAAGAGAGCGAGGTGTCCTGGGAACATCGGATGGTACGTTTTACCGGGTGCTGATGTGATAAAAGGAGACCGCACCACCGAAGCAAGATTCCAAGGAAATTTGCTGAAGGAAGGGAAGCCTGTCTGGTTGGCCATCTCCCCAGAAGGTATTTCGAAGCCCGTCATCAGCCTGTCCAGGAGAACCTCAGACAGCGAGGTCTATCGCAAAAAGTGCATCAAGATCGTCGTGCGATTTTAGGGCCAGGAATATCCGCACGTGGACTCTGGCGCTCCCGGGTCCACTGGCCGAACGGGGCAGGCACTCGCCACACACGAAACAGGGCAGTCTGGAGCAGGCCGAGGGATCGGTGGTGGCCGCTATAGGAAATCCGTTGTTGTCTCAGCCCGGCCCACTGAAAACCTATGAGGGGTCATCGAACGGAAAGTGTACTGAGGATGGGAAGCTTCAGTTGGTGGGATGGTCCAGGATCAGGCAAGTGATGCCAATTTTGATCCAGAGGGATCGTGAAAAAAGGTAGATCGGGTGTGCAAAGTGGACCGCCATGGTGCGACATAAATGACTCCATGATGGCATATGAAGGATCAACGACAATTGAAGTAAAAATGTGATGCTGATTTAATAATATATGTTTGCCCCGTCCAAAATGACTAGTCCCATCGTAGGGCGCCAATCGATGGAACACATGGTATTGGTATCGACAAATGACCGTGCAGATGCGTACAGTGCTAGGAGCATTTAGTGATGCCGAATGAGCACTACATCATTTCATCAGCGGCTTGTCCCGTCTGGACCGCTTATCCGCAGTGCCGCTTATCCATCCGCGGCGACCCGCGCGACGTCTCCACGCCAGCTGCACTCGCTGACACGAGCGCGCAATTCCATTAATGCCGGGCTGCAAAACATGTTTGAAGAGCAGCAAGGCGATGGTCGCCACCTGGCGCCTCTCTCCACTTCACGGGTATGGTTACCGGTATTGCACGGTGGTGTCGGCGTTGCAATTAGCCGACTGTGCTGCCAGCTCAGTCACCTAAGCTGCGTGCATGCGTGGCTGAAGAAGTACCAAGAAGTGATTGTTGGGCACCATTTCGATTAGCCTGAGCACCACCTTGCTCGGTAAAATAACGTCAGACTTATGGAGACAGACAGAAATAGCACCAGCTGGAAAATACGGCTGAATCGTCACTTCGGGGGGGCAGCGGGAGCAATCGCCCCCCCCTGCCGTGATACTGCCCCCCTGAAATTTGGGGAGGCCCCTATCCGCAAATGTACAGCAAAAAAGGTGAGCAAGGGGGCCGACGGGACAGAAGATCATGCTGTCAATGAGGCCTCAAGACTGACGAGGCCCCCAGGAAATATAACCAGGTCTCTATAAGAGACTTAGAACAGAGATTTGGAGGAGGCCCCAGGACGAAAAGGCGGCCAATGGCGAAAAGGAGGCCCCCATGACGAAAAGGAGGCCCCAAGACGTAGAACAGAGATTGGGAGGAAGCCCATAGGACGAATAGGAGGCCCCCCAGGACGAAAAGGAGGCCCCCATGACGAAAAGGATGCCCAAGACGTAGAACAGAGATTGGGAGGAGGCCCCCAGGACGAATAGGAGGCCCCCCAGGACGAAAAGGAGGCCCCCAGGACGAAAAGGAGGCTCCCAGGACGAAAAGGAGGCCCCAGGACGAAAAGGGGGCCCCCAGGACGAAAAGGAGACCCCAGGACGAAAAGGAGGCCCCCAAAACGGAAAGGATACACCCAAGGACGAAAAGGGGGCCCCCAAGACTTCGAACAGAGATTGGGAGGAGGCCCCAGGACTAAAAGGAGGCCCCAGAACGAAAAGGAGGCCCCCAGAACGAAAAGGATGCACCCAAGGACGAAAAGGAGGCCCCGAGACGTAGAACAGAGATTGGGAGGAGGCCCCCGGGACGAAAAGGAGGCCCCCAGGACGAAAAGGATGCTCACAAGGACGAAAAGGAGTCCCCCAAGACGTAGTAGAACAGAGATTGGGATGAGGTCCCCAGGGCGAAAAGGAGGTCCCCAGGACCAAAAGGACAGACCTAAGACGTAGAACAGAGATTTGGAGGTGGCCCCATGACGAAAAGGAGGTCCCCAGGACGAAAAGAAGGCCCCCAGGACGAAAATGACGTAGAACAGTGATTCTAAGACGTAGAACAGAGATTGGGAGGTGGCTCCCAGGACGAAAGGGAGGCCTCCAGGACGAAAAGGATGCCCCCAGGACGCAAAGGAAGCCCCCAAGACGTAGAACAGAGATTGGGAGGAGGCCCCCAGGACTAAAAGGAGGCCTCAGGACGAAAAGGAGGCCCCCAGAACGAAAAGGATGCACCCAAGGACGAAAAGGAGGCCCCTAAGACGTAGAACAGAGATTTGGAGGAAGCCCCCCAGGACGAAAAGGAGGCCCCAGGACAAAAAGGAGGCCCCAGCACGAAAAGGAGGCCCTCAGGACGGAAAGGATGCCACCGAGACGGGCAAGAAGCCACCCAGGTTAGACGAAAAGGCTTCCGATGGGTGGCAGGTTATTCTTAATTTGGAAAACGAGGCCCCCAAGACGGAAGAGGATGCCCCTGCAATATAAAATTAAGATATGATAGGGGAGACGTGCACTGACGTTGCCGTCAGGCGACCGGTACACTGAATGCCTGAACTGGAATGCCTGAAATTGTGTACACAATTTTTTTATTTTAAAGTGGTGGGTAATACATTTCAAATTGAAGTTATGGGCCTAATACACTTTCGAAACGCTGCTCGTTTTAGGGCTTTGTTGCTTTTTTTGTGCACCGATTATTTTTTTACATGTCGAGGCGTCTTCGAAGATCCCGATGTGTTTACTTACCTCCCGGTCATTTTGTACGTTTTGGAACCATGTTGCCTTTTGTGGCCCCAGCCTCTTTTTCAGGCCCTTGTGCATTCTCATGGCCCCTGTGCGCCTTGCGAGCTTGCAGTGTATTTTTTTTTTAGAGCTCCCGGTATGTTTATTTAGGGCTGCAACGCATGTTTTAAGGCCCTATCGCATTTTGGGAGACTCGGTGCGCTTTGGAGGGTTAGTTGTATTTTCGGGCACCGTTGTACTCTTGGGGTCCCGCTGTGCATATTTAGGGCTTCTGACGCACATTTGTGGGGCCCCAGCACGATTTTGTGGCTTCGGTGCGATTTTTCTGGGTCCCAGCGCGACTTATCGCTCCCAGGCGCGTGGTTCCGGAGACCCAACGCCAGCTTTCTGGGCTGAACACGATTTTTGTGGATCTCTTCTGGGTTTTTTTAAAGTCCGAATCCCGGCCTGATTTTTCGATCCTCTGGCGCCATGTTTTTGTATCCCACCTCGATTTTTCGAGATCCGGTATGCTTTTCGGTGCCATACGCAATTTTTGAAGGCATCTGGAAAAAAAATGTTCGGTGCTCCAGAGCCATTTTCCTGACCCGGACATTTATTTGTTGGAATCCATCCTTTTCTGGAGGGCTCCAGCTTGATTTTTTTTTGGATACCGATCCGGTTTTGTGGTATAGGTGTATTTTCAGCAGTGTGAGGTACTTATGAAGGGATACCAAAAGAAAACCTTAGCACTGGGTAGTGGATTTAGGGTTGAAATCCGACCAATGAGAAACCATAGTGGTAGGTTAGGCCCCTCCACAGGACAATTTAGTTAATAACTAATTATATTATTTCGAAATGTCCCCTTTGACAAAATAGCGGTCGAAATCCAAGGACTTTTTAATGGGCGTAGGTGCCCCCCGCCCCCTGCAAATCCGTTTGCCCCCTCCTGCTTGACGCAAATATTGGTACTCCACTGGTCCCTCAATAATTTTCCGAAACATACGCCCATGGGGCAAAGCCAACATTGAGGGGACAAATTAACCCTCACAAGCATACAATTCAACATCCATGCCCCATATAAAATGGTATGAATGATGTTTTTAAATGCATTTTCTTCCAACAAACTTATTTTCTGTTATTACATCCTGCATGATTAGAGCTTCCCAGCTTCCATACCTTCTCAACGTCATTTACAAATACAGCACAGCGAAAACGATGGGCGTGACGGCGTGGAATTTGAAGGTTTGGATTATGATGCACTGACATTGTTGCATTGTTGCATTGTCATTTATGCATTGCTGTTCAATGCTTGTTCTTGCCATTAATTTATTCGCAGAGGATATATTTTAGCTCGTGTGACAGTTGCCTTGCAGCCAGCACCAAGTGTTATAAAAGTAAACAAATTCCTAAGATGGCGCTCAGAAAACCAATGCAATCCACTTCTCGTTGTCACCTTTGCGAAATTGTCGTCCTAGGACTGAGAAATGATCGTTCAAGCTTTGCTTATGACATCAAGCTGGTGGGAATAGATAACAGTAGTGATGAATCTAGCTATATTCTGTTAGACTTGGAGGACTTAAAAGTGGGTTGATCAATGGCAGATATCTGTAAGATATGCTTAGCACCAGCCCCACCAGCTCGCTGCAATCTAGAGGCCAGCGGGAAGATTATAGAAAGCATTGAGACGTTGGTTTGTTTTGGCACTCATGTATTTATCCAAATATTACTTATTTATACCCTGGTATGGCCCAGTTTTCAGCGAAAATGAACGCATCTGCTATTGCGTTTTGAGTAAATGATGCACCATGCCAAGAACAAACAAAACACCAATATGAAATCATGTTCCCCATTCTCGAACCATAGTAAGAGCCTAAAAATAATATGAGACCCTAACACAATGGAGGCCCCCTTTCGGGGAACAGGAGGCCCCCTTTCGATCTTGCCCCCCCCCCCCCTGGAAGAATTTCGTGGCGACGCCACTGTGCGGCGGCAATGTAAGGGAAAATATGGACATGCATAGGTAGTAGATATCTAGTATGTATTTGATGATTTAACTGAATCTTCCTTTAAGGAAGTGACCAGATGACTTAGCTAAACATAACCCAGCAAACGACTATTCGATGGGTAGCAATGGCGCTACGCGGGCTGAAACAAAGGCCAGACGCAGGCAGCCAACGCAGATCCTGCACCGAAAGTCATATTGGAAATATGGTGACTCCGTGATGCGCGCCATCGCGGGCAGCCCACAATGAGCCCGTGAAAGGGTTTGGCGTGGGCAGCCCGCACTGGTGCCATTTGGGTAGTCCGCGCAGGTTATGCCGAAAATTATATAGGAAGTACGGTGACCCCGTGAAGAGAGACTACCGTGACCAGCTTGCATGCACCCAAACTATGTACATACAAAGCGCGAAGTATTAAACTACTAACGAGGACATAATGGCCTCAGTCATATTCTGATCAGCAGACCACAGGAAAGTGCGATGGAAGGGTCCGTCCATTACGTGCGAAGTTATTGTAACCCAATAGATTCATGATCACAATATGGAATTCGTCAAGGCCTTCGCCATGACACCCGCTGGTATCAATTAATGAAAACCCGATTTCCTGGAGCTTAGTCGCAGACGGTAGCTGCCATCTCTTCCGCAAGCATCTCTTCAGTTGGTCGTAGCGGCCGGCTGCTAGCGGCGACGCCACGGCCAAGCGCTCGGCCAGACTGAATTGTAGCGAAAGCGTAACCAACGCTTTGCAAGGGAACATGGTGGCTTGAAGCGTTACGCCCGCGTCCAGCATCAGGTTGCCACACATGGCCATCCACGCGTCAACATCGGCCTTGTCAAGAGCTGACAGCTCGACGCGGGCGAACGCGTTCCGGTGCGTAACGGCGACGTGCTGTTCGTCCAGCATTGTTCACGTGTCGAGGTCACCACGTGTAGGCGCGACACTACACAGGCGGGCACGTAATACCGAAGTTTGTTTTCAGGCAAAAGCACACGGATTCACTGACTGACTTCAGTAGTGACCACCGGCGAGTATGTAGTTATGCTATCGGGGAGGGGATCCCTAGTGAAAAATGTCATGGCATTGGAGCGGTTTCCCCATGGAGTCATGACCTCAATTGTAATTTAATGCTTCGCGATTTGTGCGGGCATAGTCGTGGTATCAATGCGGGCTGCCGGCGGTGGTTTCCCTTCACCGTACTTCTCATGTGACGTTCGGCGCAAAATCTGCGTGGGTTGTCAAAATGGGACCAGTGCGGGCTGCCCACGTCTAGCCCTTTTACGGACTCGTTGTGTGCTGCCCACGATGGTCCCGCATCACGGGATCACCATGCTGCCGATGTGACTTCCGGCACAGACTGCGTGGGCTGCCCGCGTCGGACCTTTGTTTCAGCCCGCGGAGCGCCATCGTTGGCCCATCGCAGAGGCGCAGCCAAGGCGGCCGGGGGCCCGCAACCATCCCTTAGCAACCAAAAATACACTAGATAAAGCGAGCAATTTTTTTATTTTTACCACGCTAAATCAAACATTTTCGACGCACGCGAATGCGTTCCCTTTTCACGACATTTTTTGGGGGGTCGGTCCCACCCTTAAGAAAATCCTGGCTGCGCCGCTGGTCTATCGCATAGTTGTTTGCCGGGTGGGTGTTATGCGAGCATGCGTCAAGGCCCTGTCAATGAAGGCCCACAAGGGGCCATCGCTGAAAAGCCTGCATCGGACCATCGCGGGTCTCTTGTGGGCAGCCCTTGCCCGCATCGTCCGCACATGGCCTCACTTGCCCGCGAGAGGCCAGCGGGAGGTCGTTTGCTGGGAAGATGAAGGAAGATGAAGCTTCACGAATTGACCTGACTGGGGACGGACATGCCTAGGCACTGCTTATCTAGGCAACGACCAGACCATTATGCCGGCTTTTAGATGTTCTAAGTCAGATTGCCATCCAACTGGGATGCAAGACTTTGGTATCTCTCTGACGGCTACGGTGAACGGTAGTGTGTAATTATCTTTTCGTAGGCATGCATGACGGTGCGCCACACGCTGGCAACGCGTCTAAACCTGTACCGAAATGTCTCAATATGCACCGCTCGGCTGCAGACTGCCGACTTCTTCTGGTGAAGACGACTATTCGGACATGTGGCCCTGGAGACCGTTTGCATTCTAGTGTCGTGATCCGACTCCCAGTAGGTGGGAGACGGAAATTACCATATAACAAACTGCCTTTCTGTCATCCCGTAATCGCGTTACGGCTTGCGATGCTAACCAGATATCACTTACTGCTCGCACACGGTGGCAAATATGATTGTTGCGTTCTGCGCGTGGGGAACAGCTGGACATGGGCTAGGTGTTCATTTACATGCAGCACACAGCAGATGTGTTATCAGCACGCATCCTCCCCTCCAATCCTCGCTAAGAACTGATTGCCATTATTATTCCCACATTATTCCGAGTGTGGGCAAAGCCTGAGCTTAGCAGCTATACGAAAAAAATTCATCACGTAGGCGACAAAACTAATCTAAGCAGCCCGGCTCGGTTCGGCCTGACCGGCACGCTTTTGAAACCTCAGTAACTTTTCGTGTGTGCAGTATTCAATGCTCTAATCATTTTAATTGGGAATGTACATCTTCTGATTTCGATTTAACCGGCGCATGCCAATATTTCCTCTGGTGGACTAACAATCTTTGTTCACATATAGGATTTCGTGGCTGCATTCTCGTGTTCGCACAGTGTGGCCACCTGCAGTGACACCTGATAGTGTAGGTGTAGACGGCCCTGCGTCTGCTCTGCTTGTCGGAGACTGTTTGTGACCTGTAAACTTGGGTGTTGTGCCAAGGTTGTCCAGATACCAATCGTTCTCTGTGTTTCGTACGGAAGATGTGCCGGATGCCAAATCGATAATGCGTCTCTACTCAATGGACGGACCGGATGACACAATATGTTTGTAGTCCATAGAAGCCAAACAGTCAAAGCTTGCGCAGTGCTGATAGTCCAGAATCAAACAGTCAAGACTTGCGCCGTACTGATGGTCGATCTTACTGGCTAGCGTAGTCTGCCAACGCGGAGCAACGCAGTTGTTCGCACAAGCAGCTAACACACACAACAACACAGTCTGTCTAGTTGTCACGAGAGCGAGTACAGGACGGCTCGTTCTCGGAGGTGTGCCGAGCTTTCCTCACTTCTGGTCACCGGGGTTCCTGTATATATACGGTTTGCGCACGTGACGCGAGGACGCGAGATAGCATGACGTGGAGGTCGAAGCTATTTGCGATGCGAGGAACAAAGCCTGGGAATGGCCGGTTTGGAGAAAAAAATACAGCGAGGGTCACATTGGAAGGATTTTTTGCGTGGCGGCAAGCTGAGACTGGCGCCGATAAGACGCTATGTAGTAGGGTGCTGGTGTAGTAAGTTAGTTTTGGTGAAATAAATCGAACGAAAACCGTGCAGTGTGACGGGTGATTATAACTCAGGGTGACAAGACTTGACGATGCTTTCGTGGTGGCAAGCTGAGGCTGACTCAGAGTGCTGCAATAGGGAGGACACACATCGGTCGATGTCATGTCGTTCAAGGTCCAGCGCGCGAGCCGGCTGGCAAAAAAATTAATAAACAGTTCCGTGTAGCGAACGTCGAGAATGATTGGTGGAGTGGAGAGCAGTGTGGCAGGCACATCGGAACATGTTACGGAGCACGGTACGGCATGGCTAACCGTTACAACAGGTAGCCGCACTGACACAGCCACCACTCGCGTGGGTACATCATCATGTCACGTGACCTGTGCGTCCGGGGGCCGGGCGACTTCGGGACCAGTGCAGACCGATGGAGGGTGCCGCGCTGAACAGTCGTGTGCGACATGCATTGAGTGGACAGGTGTGAGACAAAAAGGACCATGACACCTGTGGCACCTATGCTGATGCGACACTTCGGCATAGTGCACGCATGTTTCAGATACGCACATCATATCCGGAAGATGAGCCCGATTTCGGCAGGAGTGCAAGCACATTTCTGTCAAAGCGGATTATTTTCAATGCACATTTGTCGAAACTGTTGGCACTACTTCCGCAATCGGGTTCGTCTGCTAAATGTGCGGCATGCATTTCAAATTGAAATGCACTATGCTGAACTGCCGAAATAGTTTGTTTTCCCTATGTCTGAATGTTCTGCACTTCCCGGGAAATTGAGCAGAATTGTGTGTATGTCTTCAGGGGTTGCCAAAAGTTAACTGACGTCGTTCCACAAGCTTCCTGTCGCGGCAGGGCATCCGATCCTGTCTCTGCAGCTCGGGAGCCCGATAGCAGCCGATCCTGTCCCTACAGCACTGGAGCCCCATGGCATCCGATCCTGTGCCTGCAGCACTGGAGCTCCATAGCCCGTTTCTTGTCACCTTTAGTCCCGCGCCCACAGTGGCTCGCCATACTAGTGAAGTCAAGCAGCTCAGACGGGCTCACCGTTTTTCGATGGCATGGGTGAGACGTGCGATGTGTTGGCGGCTACCCGCCTACGTTTATTTCGTCTACGCATACTTAGTGTGTGTGGGGGGTGGGGTTGGGGGGTTGTAGGTTAACTTACGGCATCGTCTAACACGTTGGTAGGGAAACACATTGGTGGTGCAGCTGGCTAATGCGTCGGCTCCGGGCGTGGGAGGTTCGTCGTCAAAGTGTGACATCTGGTAAACTTTCCCTCGGTCGGCTTCTTCCCAGGAGATGGCAGTAACTGCTGTTGGGTTAGGGGGCACAGCCTCTTGGGCTCACACGTCGGACATAACCGAGGAGTGTTCGCTTCTCCACGCAGCCAACGCTGACCGACCATACGCCGCGGCATCACATTCACTGGCATACCTTTGAACAGATCTTTCGGTCCAGTGGCACATCGCGAAGGCACGGCCCCGCCTCGTGCCACCGGAGCAGTCCTCTGTTCACCTGGACAGAGAAATCGGGACAGCCTCGCCATGTGCACGACGTGCTACGGCGATAAACCTGACAGCTACGGCGGGAACCCTGACAGCTACGGCGGGAAGTCAAACACCTACGGCGGGAAACCTGACAGCTACGGCAGAAAACCTGACAGCCATGGCGAGAAATCTGACAGCCACGGCGGGAAGCCTGACAGCCACGGCGGGGAACCTGACAGCCACGGTGGGAAACCTGACAGCTTCGGCGGGAAGCCAAACACCTACGGCGGGAAACCTGACAGCTACGGCAGAAAACCTGACAGCGATCGAGTGTTCAAGACTACTTAGACGGGGTGCCAAAAGCCGAAATGTTTGGCTGTATATGTACTGCATGCATGTGTATGTGTAAACGCGAAGCCCATAAGTAGGATAACGAATTTGTGTAAGGGCGTTAGCTGGGGGCATTCCCTCCCCAGTCATAGTCACGCCTGTCTCCTCAGTCAACCATTCCCCATTGTTTTAGCATTACCGGTGAGCCGGAGTCTGCCTGCCTCGGGCGGTGACCCCGTAGTCGCCAGTGGGCGCGGCCCCCAGCCAAAATCCCTCAGGCGAGGCTCTGGATGACCTCTGGTCGGTGGCACGGACACTGGCTTAAAGTTTGGTGGCAGACGAGTTACTTTAAAGTCAATTATTTCCATGTAACACCCATAAGGTCAATGTCAAGCTCGTCCAACACTGGGGAGGGGTGCTGCACCTCTACCCATCCCATCCCAGTTCCGCGCCCTCACCTCTGGTATATGTTAACGGACGATAGCGAATGATAGCGATGGCACCGGATGATAGTGAATCGCGCCGAAGTGTACCTGTGAGTGTGCTTTGGTCGGCCTGCAGCCGTTTGAGGGTACTTACGGCTTGGCACCGCCGGTCTGCGTGCGCACGCGACCCCGGTGTGCCAACACTAGTTCTATTTTTTTCTACCGCGCCGAGCATACGCCGCCGGTCGACCCACCCCGAACCACAATGAGATGGCGTGTGCAGGCGCATGCGTCTCCCCAGGGGGTACATATTTGTCAGGCAGCTGCTGCTGCCAGGAAGGGCGAGAATCCCGTTGCCGTCCGGCCCGGCAACCACCGTCGTGCACCCAGCACCTCAATCACACCTCATTGGCGCCCTCATGTACGCGCTGGATAGCGGCGATGCTACAACCCTGCTGCGACATGAGTAGTCTGTGTCGTGAGCACTGGCAGCAGGCTCAGTCGCGTCATAGGCGGTGCGGTCTGGACGCTCTGCTCGGGCGGATCGGGGAGCTGCCGTTCCGGTCTTTTCTTCTAAGTACTTGTAGAAAGGAATGTTGGAAGACATGCGCAATGCTTGCAAAACATAGACCATTGTTTTTCCATACATTTATCAGGCTTCGTTCACGTACGGTATTTACACCTTTCCCAGCGCAGGGACGGGGAGATTTTGACCCTCCCTCAAAACGTTTCCAAACGGAAAATTCCAGCGACATGAAATAAAACCAGCGTGATGGACGTGGCGCGATTTCACGATTGATACCCGACTTCAGGTTACCGACTGGCTGATCTCCCAATTCAGTTGAAGCTAATTTGTTTATATTTGCTGCAAAACTCAGGAATTTTCATTAATATTTGTTCCCTGTGTGACAACAACGCTAGTTACACGTTTGAAATGTTCAGAATAGTGTTTCTCTGTATCATAGGATAAGGACGGCATGAAAGTTGGTAAATTTGAACTCATAGATCGAGGGTTAGATGAGGTTGAAGTGTTTACCTCCTTTGGTAAACTGATGAATTAGTGTTCGAAAATATGATTTGGTAGTAACTAGAAGTAAGCACAGGCGCGAAATTAAGTTTGTTCCAGCGTCAGAGGCGGATCCGTGAAGTTCCATGTGGGCACATTTCCCCGAGGGGACGCCTTTGGCGGAACATTTCGCTAAGTTCGAGGGTGAGTTCGGGGTCGGCTGCACTCCAGCATATTCAGGAAGGCCATTCAGGGCGACGCCTTCTTGAATGGCTGAGTCCTCCGCCGGAGGGGCGCTACCTTTCCATGAGGGCACATGTTCCCAGTGCCCCTTCCCTTGCATCCGCCCCTGTCTGGAGCCAAGTTAACCTCAGAGTAGCACATACCCTCAAGAAGGTCATCTGAGTCAAGCCGGGCCATTACCCGTGAATGACTTGTGAAAGGTCAATTATCCGTGTCAGCATGCTATCGTGTGTAAGAGTTGCACACACTTCTAATACACCAAGCGTGTTTTCATTGTTTACCAGTGTAGCTGAGCATTACCCCACTACACCCAGCATTGGTCATCTGAAAGAAACACGTCAGGCTAATGGCTGATACTTCGCGATGTCGGCGAAAAACGGACTAGCGTGCTCCCCTTATGTCATTGTCAGTAGCCCACACTGACGTCTACAAACTTTACATGTCATAACGTCGACAAAGGATGCTCCATCAGCTATGCTAAGCGGTAGCGTGCCAGCTCTCGTCGCTTTTTCTTGGTTGTGAAAAACAACTTGTGGTTGCGTTAACAATCTGCCCGGAATAGGCGAGGATTAATACCATCCTTGAATCCATAGCTATCCATGTTTTTGGTTCTCTTAATTGGAGTTTTCCTTTTAAAAAACAAACAGGATTCCGGATCCACCAATGACCTTGACCCCTACCGTGCCGGTGGCTATCGTGTTTTGCACGTGGTGGCCGTGCCGTCATTGACCGGCATGACATACCGTCGGCTTGTGCCCGGGCTCAACCGGTGGTGGGGGGGGGGGGGCAAGTGTCACGCACAACCGGCCTCGCGTGGCCGGCTAACCTCCGGTGTCATTCAACTCACTAAGGGCTGTTTGTTTGCCTTGTAGCGCGGTGTCGTTCTTCGGGTGTACTTTCCGTGTAACGGGTGATGGCCGTGAGGTCCACGCGTGCTGTTGCTGCGAATATACTTCCGGTAGACGTACTACAGCGAGCCAATTATCAAGAACATGGCTGCTGAACCCTTAATTGGACCTGATGTTGGTAAGGTCAGAAGCCATCAATGTTAACAGATGATGCCAGGACGTGCGTTAAAAACAGTTCATACCTATTCGTGTTATTCGTGTTCGTATTCAGATTCTCGACCACGTCACCATGATCACATGCAAACGCAATCGACGTGTAAAAACTATATCACAATCAATCTGCCAATTAGGTATCTTCATAATTACGATCGGTGCTTTGAGCCACAGGTGACATTCGTGAATCAGCTTCCAGGATGCTCTCAAATTTAGAACTCATTCAGCGGCCTGTTACAATATCGCCAAAGCCACCTCAAGTAACCTATCGATGGGCTCAATGACCCGACGTGGGCCACACAGTTTCACATTCAAATTGATGGGATACAGAGGTCACCGAAGGTAAAAGTCAATACATTATCACGATCTCGACACAAATGATCTCAGTAGTAATTATAGGCGTACCAAACAGAACTGTGTACTTTTCACAGTTTCACCATTAAATCGGTGGTCTGCAGGGGCCATCATTTATCACTGGGTGCATAGAGAAGCACCTGGTTACTATGGTTACTACAATGCGATCATTTTTGCCGAACTTGTTATAGTCCGGGTGTTCAAATAATATTTTCATTTCCGGTTATGCTGTCGCCGCTAAAGGTCACAATAGGTAAACCCAGTGGCATGGCCTTTGCCTTGGAAAATGATTTCAAAATTTCAATATATGCTCCTGGTTCTACCAACAGAATCATTGAAGCAACATATTTGTATCTGATTGACATCCTAAGAATATAGGGTCAGGTCAGATCACTCTATATGGTAAGGTCAAGTAAGTTCAAGCTTGAATACGTCCGTAACATTACTTTTGAAGCATACAATTGTGCTCCAAGGAAAACTAATGATACTGAGACGTCTCTGTAGACTGATCAGCTTCTGACCTCGTAACCTGACCTCATGCCAAGCCGGCACAATGAACAAATCGATAAATCGATCTATTCAGCCTTCGCCTAAGTGTATACTACTTGGGAAGTTATTCTACACAATGTTCAACTCAGGTCAAATCAGATCAAATCAGGTCAGCTTGCACGAGGTCAGGTCATGCCAGGGCATTCAATTGCCATCCAATGTCATGTCGTACGACTTGTGCGGCGCGGAAACCGAATTAGGATATTACTTGGCGAGGAATAGATGCATTCTGCATTACATTGCATTGTGTATAATATACATGTTAAGTGACTGGACATCATGGCATTGACATTTGACTATACATTAACCATGAATGTTTATTTCACGATCTGCGTCATCTATGGCCTGCCAAATTACCACAAAATTGAATCTGTTCCACTGAATACCGTAAAATGCAAGGAAATATACCGGACCTCAAGTTAGTAACCTTGACCTTAATTAAAATTTCCGGATATATTTTGTTCATCTGGATGAAAGGACAGCATACTCCGAGCTTGGTGCTTATATGTTGCAACTACTCTGATTGGCGTGACTTCGTATATTTTGAAACATTACTCCTTTTGATCTGTACCAGGTCAATGACCTTTGACAACCTGGATCTGAAGTTTGTACAAAATATGCAAAACAGATTTATGATAAGGTACTGAAAATTTGGTGGTCGCGTCTGATCGCTTGGCCGCTATTTCGGAAAAAACCTGGGGAGGGCCTTTGAGGCCCCCAGTCCGCCATTGGTTAAAAAAATCCACGTCTTCCAAGTTAAAAAACTAACTTGACATGACCTAACCCGGCCCAGCCTCTTTTTTGCTTTATGGGAATAAAACGTGTGCAAAACGTTTCTCATAAACAACGTAAACTGTAATGATACTAATAGTTCGTTGATCCGCCCACTGGCCGGAGCCAACACAGAGATAAAAATGATTTCAAGAAACCTCCAGGTTGCCGAGTCACACCTCTGAAGCATTGTGTGATAGAGTATGTTACCCCCTGGAAATGCTGTCTGAGCACGCAAATTACACTGTAAATACCCGGTTTTGAAAATCACCAGAGTCATGAATGAGTCATTGACGTGCTATAGCGAGTTTCTAAAACACCATGCAATCACCAGTAACTGCGCACGAGATCAAGGCAGCGTCATGGGAGTGTCGACAGAGTTTGTGCCGAGTTAGCAGTTGCCATGACACCCTATGGACGCCCAGGATTGCACGCTTAATCCTGAATCAAGACCACTGAGAGTTACAGAAGTGTCAGGGGCGTGTTGCGTCCGCTGACGAAGGAATTTCAAGGTGCTGAGGGTCACTCACCAAGATTCGCCATGTGGCGCGCGGACGACATTGGTATTTCAGCAGCCAGCAGGGTAGGGTGAACTCCGAACATGTCAAGTCTCGACAAGGGTAAGCAGGTAAGCAATTTATGACTGCATGCTTTTATATGAATGGTGCATGAGTTTATCGCCATGTGTTTACATACGCAGGCTTAGTATATTTTAATATATGAAAAGCAGTAGCACACGTGAGAATAATGGCGCTCGACTTCTGAGATTCCCACGTTGGCTTGGTGATATAAAATATGGTGTAAAACTATGACATAGCGTCAGCGTGTCCATAGTTTCTGCATTCATGTTTATACTGATCATATCACCAGAATTTTCACCCACATTGTATTTAAGGTATTGCATGCAGCTCACAGATGTTAGTTGTGATGGCTCTAGTTTCATGTATGTGCTTTCTGGTAGCTTGAGTTATGCATACATTTATGTTCAACTGGAAGAAAAAGTCCGTGATTGGGTGTTGTGCAGCAATTTAAATCAATCAATATCTCATGATCTAGTGATCTAGTGAATTTTAAGTGTTGGCAGTGTTATTGTGCTTTAAGGTATTCACAAGACATGCTTTGTACACATTTTACCATCATGAAGCAAGCCAAGGCTTGGCTATGTTAGGTTGGTTAGATATTTCATATTAGGAGAAGTACGCTTTTTAAATACATTTTTGTTCTTAAAAATCAGGATAGGTCCACTTACGTTATTTTTTTTTAAAGGATTTAGATTACGAAAAATGTTTTCCCACTGTTTTGATGTCATGCTGCATGGAAGGTAAGGTTACGTTATGCTACTTTTTCTTTTCAGCACTATTTTTTGTAGTATATATTACCCAACTCAAGACCCCTTTCAGTGTTATCTTGCCTGCCAACTGAAAATTAAACATTTGCAGAGGAAATAAGTCATCACATCATGTTAACTACATTAATGAGCATTACATTGAAAAAAGAATTTCTGTGAATTCAAAAATTGCCTTCAAGTACACATTTACCAGGTAGGCAACGTACATTGTTCACTCATGCATAGCGGTGGAAGCATTGTCATGCCTAGCAAGCATTTTTGCAATGAAAATATCTTTAAATATACCACAATTACATAAATACCTCAAACAAATTTCGGACCACTGCTATTTTATATTTCTTTTTATTTCAAGCCCAATATGGCATTGCAAAGAAGATATTGTAGAAACATGTTTCTGAATGTGATTAAGACAATGTGACCATTCATTCCCAGGGAAAATGTAACACAATTCTTTGAATTTGTATCTAGTTTTAGCAACAAAATCATTGTCTGAAAAACTGAACTGAACACAAAATTGAACACCAACAAAACTGAAAATTATGCATTTCATACAGGGATTAGTAATTTACTTAGTTATGTCAGCTTCAACGACATTCTTGAATTCGGCCACTATTACTGCATGAAAGTATAGGCCTGGATAACTGTTTTTGGTCATGAAACAGAACATATGACGGCAAAGTTGCCCTATATTTTGATATTGCTAATTCTTCTCTCAGTGCATTTGCTGCCAATCTTCAGGCTTATTAGTGATTCATGGCTTATTATAAATCAATTTTCATGGAAAATTAAACCAAACACGCTATTGAGTGGTCTGCACAATGGTCTACTCATGCTAAAATGCCACTAATTCAGGGACACTAATTCATACCGACTTGACAAAATACCCGAGAGAGAATGCATGCAAGGAACATGGTGAATAAACACAAGTGGGTAATTTTGCGCTTTTAGGTGTTATAAATCCATTAAATTTTAGCAAATTTGTAGTTCAAGATACATTTTTAATCCTTGGAATTTATTTTTTTCCAATGCAATGTTTGTGAATGTGGTTAGCATTATGTCACCACTCATTTAATGCACAAATATATGCTTTTTGTGTTTAAGTTAAAGTTTAAGTTTTTGTGTTTAAGTTAAAGTTTAAGTTTTTGTATTTAAGTTAAAAATACCTAACCAAACCCAGCCTAGCCTGATGTGACCATTTTGTTACAAACAATCAGATTTTAAAAAATAAAATGAAAAATTGCCAATTTCCAACTTAAAAGAAAAGCTTCATCTATCCTTAAAGTGAACATGCTATTGAGTGGTCTGCACAATGGTCTACCCATGCTAAAATGCCACTAATTCAGGGATACTAATACACACCGACATGACAAAATACCCGAGAGATTGTATGCAAATAACAGGGTGAATAAACACAAATGGGAATTTTGCGCTTTTAGGTGTGTTATAAATCCATTGAATTTTTGGCAAATTTGTAGTTCAAGGTAATTATTTAATTCTTGGAATTTATTTTTTCCAATGCAATGTTTGTGAATGTGGTTAGCATGATGTCACCACTCATTTAATGCACAAATATATACTTTTCAGTTGACAGGGATTATTACACCACACAAAGGGGCTTGCGGTTGGGAATTATAGCATGCAGAAAAACGTTCAAGAGACAAAATGTAGCATACTGCATAACCTAACTTAACCTAGCGAAACCTTCCATGCAAGAACATAATTTCTTTAAAAAATATAGGAAATTTTTAAAACAATATTTCCCCTAAAAATGTTCAAGTTATAAATACCTAACCTAACCTAGCCTAGCCTGATCGGACCATTTTGGAAGCAAAAATTCAGATTTTTGAAAAAGGAGGAAAATTGCCAATTTCCAACTTCATCTATCCTAACCTCACCCATCCATCAAATATAACCCTTTTGTTTGCTTCATGGAGGTAAAGTGTGTGTAAAACTTGTCTTGTGGATGCCTTAGCTTCAATAATACCAGATTGTGAGAGAAAAAAATGTATTTATTTATTTCAAATTGAGGACAAATATCAATTTTCCAGATAAAAACCATACCTAGCCGAACTTAACCAGGCCTTACCCCTTTATTTGCCTCATATAAAATGGACAACGTGCATTGTACAATGTCCAGTACAACATGTGGAAAACGTCTTGTAAATTCCCTAAATCACAATAATACCCAAAACCATTCGATCATGTTACTGTCAATCGTAGGTGCAGAACGAATAGCCTGGGACATTTCATGTAGATCCCTTAGTTTCCCTCCGCAGCCATAGCCATGTTTGATCAAGTTACAGTTTGCATCTGGTCGCCCCTAACAACATAAATAACATATAACTAACAACATAAATAACTAATATATTGAATCTGGTGGAAGACCAGATTCAATATTTAACACCACGTGACACACAATGACCTCGATTTTAGTTTTGCTCATGGTTCCCTTGTTCGGCTATTTTAGGATGCAAGTCGTATGACGACACCCAAATTGGGCCTCTGCGATGCTTTAAATTTGTGATGTTCGGCTAATATTCCAACTTCGCCAAATAGGTAAACCGGTAAGCTTTTGAATTGCACGTGACGTCACATGTAACACTTGGTCAATATACTTGACTTGTCTGCATCCTCTTGTAGAGTTCTGTCATCTGCCGCAGAAAGACGAGGGCCCGTACCTTTTCATGTTAGGCAAGGGGAGAATCTGCCTTCCCTTTCCCAGTGGGGCGCGTTCAGCTACCAAACCCAGTGGCGTGCGGGTTAAATTAACTCATTTTGTTTTAGTTACTAAGAATCCCAGGAATGATGCAATCGGTGTTGGCACTAGTGCTTGTCTACATACCTCGTATCAATGTTAAGTGTGTCTGACTTAATTTTCCTTTCAAGATATCGCCACGAAGACCCTGCCCTGGCTGCTGAACGAAGGTGGCAAGGTATTCGTCAGTACCCACTCACCGTGCACATGCATCCTAGACGAGCCTCCGGAACTAGCCATCATGGTAGAGGGGAAAAGGTCGCAACCTGCAACGGCGAAGAGAAGGCACTTCTGTTATGGGCAGTTTGCCTGTTCGTATTCGTATTCGTATTTAAGAAGTACGGTACGTGCCCGGACGTCGGGATGTTCCTGGCTGAGTATGTCCTTGACATCGACGTGAAGCCGGCGACGTTAGCCACAAAAACGATGAACACTATCCGAGCACACGGTGAGATGGTAAAACTCGCGGGAAATTGTGATATTGGGCAGAAGCCAATGCTGTACATTTTTCACGAGTGATGGTTATGAACACCACCGAAGTGTGAACGTTCGTTGTGTGTGTGTGTGTGTGTGTGTGTGTGTGTGTGTGTGCGCGGTTTTGTTTTCAAGCACGCTACGGTACAAAGTGGTGCCGGTGCGTGATTTTAGTGCTTGTAATTTCAATTTTGTTCAACAGTGCAGCTTTCTAATACAACTGTTCGAGTGAATGGGCATTATTTTTATGGGGAGCGCTTGGCTGAATGCTCTGCGTCGGATCATCGCGGTGCACCGACGCGTGCAAGACGCGTCACGGACAAGTATCAATGGCGTCACAGAGGCTTCCTGGAAGCGCGACTGGCGTGTTGGAGGCGCGTTACAAACGAGCTTAATCGGCGTTAGTAAGGGTTACTGGAGATAATATTGGTGTCTAGAGGGTGCAAACACGGAGTCACATGAGTATGGTCGGATTCCGACCAGATATACACCGCATCATACGGATTTTCCGCGTGTTTAGAATGGGTCATACCAGCGTTAGCAGCGTGTGCACCGGGAATGCATACGGTGTCAAACGGGGTTCAATATGGTGTTTTTGAAGTCACGGTACTCCTGTCGCTGGTGCTGCAAAGGTTGACAAATGCGACACTCCAGCCAAACGAGTCATTTTTTCGTCTGTGAACATCTGGAAACGTCATTCAATATCCTATGCGCGATGCAGGGCAAGACTGTCGTGATGTCATCAGTGCGAACATGCATTTAGGAACCATGCACACCCTGTTACTGTCATGCCATTGCTTTAAATCACATTCTGTTTTCCCACCAGACAGAGTCTTAATAGGGGAAATTCATAAAGACATCGCTATTGTTGTCCGATGGGCTTCTCCTCCCCATGAATGCAACTGTGTTACCTCTATATATGTAAGCACATCACGGTAGAATCACACACCATTCACATAGCCATGTAGCCATAGAATACTTACCTGCTTAATGCCCTTGTTGTTGAATCTTGTTCGGACATTGACCTGCGACATCCTCACAGGTCGCAGGCACCGCCGGTCGCTGAAGCAAAAATGGCGTCTGCACGCTGCATGTCGAGCTTTGGTGAGTGGCTCGTAGGACCTTCAAACCTCTTCCGTCAGCTGATGCAACACGTTCCTAACACTGCAGTGACTCTTGGTGACCTCAACTAAGCATCAAACATGAATCCCGGCACTGCGCGGGGTGCCACGACAACTGCTGAGTCCATACAAACTCTGTCAACACTCCCCATGACACTGTCTTAAACTCGTCGTGCAGTTTCTGGTGATTGTACGGTGTTAAGAAACTCGCTATTACATGTCGATGACCTGGTAACGACCCTATCGAGTTTGAGAATCGCGTATTTATAGTGTAAGTCGCGTGTTCAGACAGCGTTTTCAGTGAGTAACGTACTCAATGCCACCGTGCTATTAGTGCTTTACGGTATAAGCGCTGTCATAGTATAAACGCTTGGTGCTGCCATTTAGTCACCAGGCATGCCTTATCGAAGTAGGTGGATGTTGTCCAACACAGGAGTATCGACTTACTCTCCCCTTCTTACCATCTGACAGCAGCTAAAGTTTGCTTTTTAAACGTATCCTTCCAGATATATCCTTGGTACAAAACTGGGCAAACATTTTTTGTCAACGAAGGAGAGCTTTATCCTTTCGACTAAAAATTCCGCTCGTGTAAACGAAGACGTCAATGGTCTAAATAAAAACGTATCTAGGGAAGTAAAAAACGGCTTGTCAGAACAACAATCGTGACCTAAATACTGCAGCAATAACTGACACCTCGGTAAATTAAGGGGACATGCAATGCCAAATGCAATATGTGACGAATCCTGCAGTGTAGACGGTACCTACCCCAACTAATTATATTCCCATCCAGTTTTTGTCTGGTAAAAACGTTCAAACTATCAATACTCCCAGTTAAAATCATTAGCATCACTAAGCATGCCTCTTTTTGGCCCCTTACCACGTATCAGGGAGCCGTGTGTAGGTTGTGCTCCCCCACGTTTTTCAACTGCGCTTTTGTGTAGGAGGATCTATTGTGTGTGCCAAGCTGTTGGTGGCCTAGCCATTCGTTGGTCAAAGCGGTATTCAAGACAATTGCACGCTACGTAGTTGGTCACACGATACAATTACCTAAAATTGCTGCACCGAGGGGTTCATCTTGCCACCGTGTGCGCACATGTTGGAATATTGGGAGCATATTGTGGGTAGTGTGTACAAATGCACAGCTCTTTTGCTGATAACTTGACACCAGCAATCGCATTTCTGGGTCCGCCTGTGACGACTCGAATGAACAAACGAGTGATAATTTGGCAGTGGAATGCCTGCTAGAAAGGTCTGACACTCCTCCGTTTCCAATCTTCACCACGAACGTTCACAATGCTTAGTACGTTATTACGAAGATGTTGGAGCTAGACATGATCAATGTGGCGATCATTTGCCTGATCCAGCACCATCCCGCTCGAAGAGGAAATGCATGGCGACCGTTAATCTTCTGTTTGTTCGGTAAGGACGGCATTTTTGGCATCTCCAACCAGGCTCGCCGCGAGTGCATTCGATCTGATCTTCACCCATGTGTGAAGCTCGGAAGCGTAATCATAGCCATGCACATACCGTACATTCGCGTGACATCCATACCGTATAAATCCGTGCCATGTATGCGTACTGTATGTTCGTACTGCCTTGCCGTACGAACTCTCGCTCAAGTGCGAGAGTGCTACGGATCGGCTGCATTTGTCCCTCAGTGTGACGGTGTGACTGGCTGCCGTACGGGTCAGCGACGTCGCACCAGGGTTCCCCTCCACGCGCACACACACACACATACACACACACATATACACACATACACACACACACACCCACCTACCCATTAACTCATTCATCCATTCACCCATCCATCCACACAACGGGGCTACGCAGCCAAGCAGACCGCCATCGTTCAAAAGCCATGCGCCAGTCTGCCTTTCAGATCCCGAACGAAGTCCCTCATATACCGTATGAAGCACTGTGCAATTAAGCTGCATGTACGCTCAATGATCGGGAGTGTGTTGCATCTCAGCATTCCCCGGTGTGCGCAGCATTTGTGAGGTAGCTGCTTCGCAAAGAGCTGCCGCGCGCACCTCTCCAAGTGGTGTAATGTGGACAGGTGGATATCGCATTACACCGGCAAAGAGCAACTTAGTGAAATGGGCACAAAATGACACATGTGGTCGGAGAGCCCTAAAGCATCTCCAACCCATTACCATCCCACTCCATCATCCCACCACTACTCAGGGGCCTATGCAAGGGAGCGAGTGATGGCGATGCACAGTGTGATAACTGAAGGAAAAAACTGGCCAGAAATGCATTTCTCGACTATTTTTTTATGCCATATTTGTGGCGCCGTTGCATCAGCAAATGCTTGAATCACACCAGGTCACAGTTTTTAGGAAAATTTGCACAATATTTGATATAGTAACAAGTCAACAAGTCCATGAACATGGACGTGTGGAAAAAACGATGCACAATACACAAATGTTGTCTGAGTTTGACGACTGATAAAAGTAAGATACATTCTAAAAGCTTGGGCAAGTGAGATAGGAAATTATAGCTGTGAATATTATCAATGCGTTAAGCGATTCAAAAAGGCATAGAACGATTCACAATTTGCTATTTTGCATCAAACAATAAGTCATTTCTATAGTAGTTCAACTTTTAGTAGTACCTCCAAGTTCGAATAAGGTTTAAAAAACCGCACAACAGCGCACATCCAGAGACCAATCTCAATTAAATCAGCGATCCTTTGACTATATATACCGTAAGTTTCGACTGCACCTGGCTGCTCTAACACCGGTAGTGATCAATTGTATCCCGGCAGGCCTTGCTGCGGTGCGGTGGCCAGCCCGGGCAGCACGGGGAAGCCCGAGCCGGACGCCGCGACGCGCCGGCTGGCGGGGTGTTCTGACCTGGTAACCTGATCCAGCGGTCGCTATGCCAAAAAACTTCGCTAACTGACGAGGCGGCTGAGTCGAGATAGGTCACGCACAGCGTTTTCCATGGCAGGGAAGTTATCCTTGCCTGTAAGGGTCGGGCCAGTGTAGTTGGATTTTGCGTACAGTGAGCATGGAGGTGCGCGTCAGCAGAGAGGAATTAGCAGACTTGTTAACTAGTGCAAAAGCGTTTAGGCGTGGAAACTATTATGTTCATTGTTTAATTATAGCTTGCCGTTGGTTATGGAGAAAATCCCTCAGGGCTATTTCCCCAGTGAGTCGCCGATTGTGGACATGAAGCAGGCGACCGACTTGATCGCCAATAACTTAAAGGAAAGTCGGTTAACTGTAAGCGAGCCCAGGATAAATTCATAAGTCAGTTTGCGACTTATCTTTCGGGATACGAAATGTTCTCCGCCACCCTGAAGCGTAATGAACACGTCGTGAGTGATGATGAAGCCAAGACCCGCTTTGATGACGAGGCCGTGGAGGGAACGTGAGGGTGACCAGCTAGAATCTACTATCAGCTCGGCGCGTCGAGCGTCCTCAAGAGTTGTTCAACAGCACAGTTATCTGCAACTCGTGGAGGCTGCCAGGCAAAGTGCTCGTGTTGAGGGCACGAAGAACGTGGCTTTCGTGCTGCGACAGGTGGGGGACATCACCGCATCGGTCCAGCAAGATTCGCCGGGCTCTCATAAGCTCTAAAGTGAGCCAACCCTAGTGCGTGTCAGGAGACCGGGCGCTGGCAATGTGTGTGCCAGCTGGCTTGTCTGTACACGGCTACCGTATGGTCCGCCGAGTGACGAATGATGCGGCGAAGACAGACATCCTGCCCGCCTAAGGAAAGGTGCATGAGGCCAAGGTAGAGTGCTATCCGGTAGTCAGCAGCATGCAATTCACTGAGACGTCAGCAGAGGTGACTCTGCAGGCTCTCCTGGATCATACGACGCAGGTGGCATGTCTGCCGTCTGTCGCCCGTACCGACTCAGCTTCACCTGCCGACCAGCCGTCGACGTCATCCAGCACCTACACTTCAGCCGTGCTTCACGTCAAATGGGGATTTGACGGGGCCACAGGGCAATATGTATACAAACAGATGGGAGATGGCGATGAAGCTACAGAACAACATCTGTTCTGTGCCACTCTGGTGCCTTTGCAACTGACGGTCGGTGGCACTTGCGTCTGGACCAACCCAATGCCGTCTTCAACCAGCTTCTGCCGGCCTTTGCGGATCCAGTACAAGCTCTAGATAGCAGAGGCCTCCCGGAAAGAACGAGACTGTGTTGAATCCGGTATACGTCTACTAAGGCCGACTTGCGTCACCGCAACAGACGGCATCAGTCTCATAGTGGCGTACAATCTTCAACTCGCCATGATGGACGGCAGGGTGGCGAACGCTCTGACCAACACAGGCAGCAGCATGACATGCACCATCGGTGGGTGCACACCTCGTCAGATGCATGACCTGTCTGCTGCTGCGGCTCGACCTGCCCGCGAGGGTACATGCCAGCTCGGTCTCTCAACTATGCATGCCTGGATTCGATGTTTTGGGTGCTTTCTCCACATATCTTACCGTCTGGAGGTCAAAGTGTGAGCGGTGTCTGACGAAGAAAACAAGATGTGTGTGAAAGAAAGGAAGAAGAAATTACAGCGGCAGTTCCGGGAGAGACTGGGTCTTGTCGTGGATCAGCCACGTGAGGGTGGTTCGGGTACGTCTAACGACGGGAACACGGCTTGACGTGCCTTCACTCTTCAGAGACCCAGATTCTATCTGTGTGGCATATATTATGGATCTATTTTGGCATAATTTCAGGCACTTAGACAAGGAGATATTGGATCTATTCCGCGTAGAAATTATGAGATCATATTTACAGTGCAGAATGCTCGTATAGCAAACGCTAACTGATAATTATCCGAGATATGAGCACCCATGGACTTCGCTGTTGACGTCATTATGATGTCACAATGCATGGCCGGACGTCAATCTTTTAAAACAAGGTACACTAGGTACTCATGCAGGTGTGTGCACAATTTCAGCTGTTTACCTCAATTGGTTCCAGAGATATTTCGCGGAAGCAAAATGAGGGGAGCGGAATGCTCCCTTCCAGCTAGACCTCTGATATTCCTGGGTTAAGCAATCTTTAAGGCAATAGAGCTCCTCCATGTGTTGTAAATTTGAAGCTCTTTCGATTAAGACCAAACTCTCCCCTGTAATTAGCATACTTTGTCCATAATGATTGCTGGCCAGTTTTTCCCTCGAGTTATCACACTGTGCAACGGGGTCATGCCTTAAAGCAATGGTAGTAGGGAGCGGGCAGGTGGTAGGGTATGGCCCTTTCATTTGGAGGTAGTGAGCGGAGTACAGCAATGCTAACTCTTCACCGTCTCCCAGTTGTCTTTACCATGTGCATATATCCATGCAAATATCCATGCATATATATATATATATATATATATATATATATATATATATATATATATATATATATATACATATATGGCAAAGATGGTTAAGCACGTGGGAGAGTAACACACTCCGCGCTGGCGTTACTAGCGCTGGCGTGACTAGCGCTGGCGTGACTAGTGCGAGGCATGGAATCCAAATCATGTCGCTGCGGACAACAACAAGGAAAGCAAACCTATTACCGGAAACTAAAGGGATATTAATACATCTCTAATGAAGACATTCATTTTACTACCTTGCGCAAAAATGTGAGTGCTCATCTCTATGGACACAATTGCTTCTTTTTGTCATCTGCTACTTACAGACAGTTTAAAGGGATGGTGTTCATGACAAGGGTAATTGTTACGCCTGTTCAATACCGTCATACTTAAAAAAAAAATGAATACCAGGGAATACCAGTGGGGAAAAACAAGTGCAAGATTTGGGGACAAGGAAAGGACTAGCAACATGCCTGACCAGATATGCCCAACACACAGCATCTTGCAAACTATTTTTCTTTTTACTCAGCTGGTGTCACTCGGGTCCAAGGCGAAACAACTGGCACCGCTGGAGCGGTTGTCATCACAGATATCGCTGGGCTGTCTGTTCCGCCGTCACTAGAGTGACCGTAGCTGCTGGAGCAGTTGTGGTCATGCCACTGGAACAGCTGTGGCCACTTGGGTGGTCGGCAACACCAACAGTGGGCACCGCACCAGCCGACACCTCAACAGCCAGCGCCGTCACCTTACTAGCTTGCACCGCAGCGGTCAGTGTTGACGAACATCTAGCAACTTGCGTAACGCTATCTCCACACCGGTGGAGATACATCTGGTGGAGGTGGCGACACCCTCGTCAGATTGAAGAGCAGACCTGTGAGGTGATGTATATCGATAGTGAGATTGTCTTTTTCTACTGTTGCACGATGTACTTGCTGTCGTGTGAGGCTTGCGGACAATGTGGAGTGTGAAAAGGCTGGACATGCTTCCTATGTACCGATGTCGTCCCAGGCCAGGCCAATTTCACTTGTGACCTCTGTCGCGAATGGACGAGGTCGAGTAACGAGCGAGTGATGCAATCCAATGAAGTAACAACCGGTGAGCGAGTAAATTGCGGAGTTCTGAAAAAGCACAGAAATTCGTGGCCAGCAGCCTTTTGCCGTAATCTGTATGTCTTCATGTCATAGTACAGCAATAACCTTACCTCAATTGCGCTTTAATTCACTTCCCTTAGCATTCGCATGCGGTACACATTTGAGGCAACTAAATGTGCGTGACCCGAGCAGGTATGCTCCATTAACGCACAATGCAACTTACCACCGAACTAAATGTGCGTGAGCCTAGCAGGTATGCTCCATTAACGCACAATGCAACTTACCACCGAACTAAATGTGCGTGACCCGAGCAGGTATGCTCCATTAACGCACAATGCAACTTACCACCGAACTAAATGTGCGTGACCCGAGCAGGTATGCTCCATTAACGCACAATGCAACTTACCACCGAACTAAATGTGCGTGAGCCGAGCAGGTATGCTCCATTAACGCACAATGCAACTTACCACCGAACTAAATGTGCGTGACCCGAGCAGGTATGCTCCATTAACGCACAATGCAACTTACCACCGAATTATTTTGGAGAATATATACTTAGGCCACGAAAATACTTATAATTTCGATAGACCTTTTACCGAGCCATGTGCGTACGAGTCGGGGGGGGGATCCCCGCATTGAGCGAACATAACATAGACGTTCCTATGGACGTTGCATGGAAGAGAATCGACTTCGAAATGGCTCTTGCCCCCTCCCCCCTCTAGCATTGGGACAGTATCTATGTCTCTGCACCGAGCTACCAACTAATATCCTGTTGTGTGTACGTGAAACTAGTCACTTATCCTATCGTGTATTTATGAACCTAACTGTATTCGAGTGATTCCATGATACAGTTCAGAAACTCCACGGTGATTAATTCATTGCGTGTAAAGAAAATATACGACCTTGAATATACCAGGAGGTGCTGAGTTGACATAAAAAGTAACGTTAAGGATTATACTTTATTACTCTATGTTAATATTAATACATCTATATCTATATTACTATAATTACTTAATTACTTTATTGAGTAATCAAGTATAATCCTTAACGTTACTTTTGATGTCAACTCAGCACCTCCTGGTATATTGAAGGTCGTATATTTTCTTTACACGCAATGTCTAAAACCCAGGAGCATCTAAGAGCCATTCTTTGTTGTATTAAACAGTGATTAATTCAAACCCATTTGGTCAGTTCATGCGGAGTTCATACAGCGTCGTCTATGGCTGCCGTGCAAATCATAATTACAATTTGAGCTAGGTCGATTTTGGCGGGAGGCGAAGGCGGTGTTGTCAGCTAAATGTCAGCGTGCTGAATAGACCTAAGTTGGTTTGCCGGCGGTCGAAACATTCGCGACATTCCGAACGGCATGCGGTGTCCACCAGACGTATTTCGATATTTTATGCACGCTCGGAGACCACGCACGTCACCTGGGTCCAGTGCTAATGAGCTGGATGAAATATTCACGAGTAGAATGCGAGGGTAGCCGTCGATATCTATGCCTCAAGTTTGCAATGTGGCACAGATGTGCCGGTAAGTGGGTGTGATGCAGCCAGTTGGACGGAATTGCTCACACAAGACTTGTAGTATTATCGACGAGCTGGCAACAGACACTCGGGGACGTCAGGTGCCACTCCCAGTTCACGATTAATGGCATTTTTTCCATTTAGTCTTGTAGCCTCCTCTTGGGACCGATCACAACGGGACGTTAGGTTATAAAACAGCTTTTACTTGCTGCTGAGGTGACGTGGAATCGTTTCTGGGAAAACTAGAAGTAGCTGATAAGTATTTAGTATTGTGTCTCTTAATCACAAACAGGCACTAGTAACCCAATGCCGGGTGAAGCTATGTATGTGTGTATGTCCACACACACACACACACACACACACACACACACACACAACACACTCATTCACTCACTCACACACTCACACCCACACCCACACATATGCACATGCACAAACAGATACACGCACATGTCTGTCCGTACATATATACACATATACACATGTATGTATATATAAACATATACATATATATATATATATATATATATATATAATATATGTATATATGATATAAATATATTCATTATATATATATATATATATATATATATATATATATATATATATATATATATATATATATATATAGTATGTATAACTTGATATAAATATATTCATTAACTTGTAATATTTATGAATGTATAATTGATTATAAAATTGCATTATACATTCCAACTTCTTGCATTTCAGTGGGATTCGACACCAAATGGGACATTTTCTTTACATCGCTGCTTGTAGGCTATTCGCATCCATCAACTCACCCCGCCCAAATGTACATGAACCACCCAGCTATGCCTACATGTATATTGTACAAATGTACAAATGTGTAAGTACACATTCAGCCAAATGGCCGGCTGATGGAACTCTTAGCATTCTCATGAATATACCCTGGATAGCCGATGGAGAATCGCATTATAACCATATACTCGTATATCAAGCTTATCTTGACTGGGCCAAGCCACGCTTAATGACCATGTTCTAATAAGTTGTTCGTTAGCCATTTTAGATTAGCTCTCTTAGGCAACATTTAAAGATCAAAGATGCAATATTAGCATGCTTATTACGTGACATCACTAGTGCGAATCAGCATGACTTAATACCTTCCCGTAAGATGCCTCTCCAATCTGAGCTTAGGTTCGTGGCGTTCAATTGAAACACCGAGCTTAACAAACTGTCGTTCTCCACAAATTGGAGCTGCGCTGCCGAGGTCACTAATGTCATGCATCACAGGTGCCGTTCAGGGCCATTCATATATTATTGATAAAGGACGGTTGTCGAATGGCCCAATAGTGACATACTGACTGAATGCCGGAATCAGGCAGGGAAGGATAATTCTGAAAGCACGATGGTACAATTCAAAGATGATAGAACAAGAAGTATGATTCACAACAGAAGGGTATCCAGGATTTTCATGGATGATGGAGTAATAAAAGCATGAATAGCAATAGGGGGGTATATGACAAAGAAAACATGGAAGACTCAAGGAAGTAAGCCGACTGAATCATACCACAGAGGACATGAAGCATGCCACCGAGAGCAAATAGCACATACAACAACTTTAGCGTAACACGTACAACCAAGGCATGCCTAATACCTTTTGTTCCAGCCTACAACCTACATATTAATTAACATGGGAGAGCACGTCTTTTTACTGCAAGAAAGAGGACGAGTAGTTTATGGAGAGGCGCCCGTCTCCCAATACAAAGCTGGTGGGCTCGAGTCCCACCTGTAGCTACTCTTCGCCCGCGACCATTAGCGTGAATTATTGGCCAAATATAGTTTACTTGGTCAACTTCCAAATCCGTGATCGGAAATTGCCCAACCATGCTACACTGTATGCCCGGCAATCGTTTTTCGTGCAAACCTTCTGTATTCAAGTGTATCCAAAAGGTCACTTGGGCAACCTGACCGAGTGCATCGTGTGCGTGGGTGCTAGAGGAGAGGACAATGCCACAAGCTTAACTGTTAACTCCACGTCCCCAAAAATGTTTGCCAATGGTTTGCATTCACACATGACAATAGTTCGTCCCTTCAAGTAAATTCATTAAGTGAAATATATATATATATATATATTAGATAAGGCTGGTAGCTGATTGTTCTTGATGCAAGTCTCGTTGAATTCAACGGCCAGCTGTACGCCTATTCTCTTTTTGTTTGTTGTTTCAATTATTCATATTATTTTCGTGTTTCTTCGTCTTGTCGGTGTATGATGTTTCCAAAATTCATGGTAAGAAATAAATAGACATTTCCATATTTTTACCTTGATAATATGACATGACCAGTGACCTTAGTCTTGAAAATGTCTTATGTTAGACGAAACGTTGACAGCTGAAAGGAACGGAAATGAACTATGGATATGTCTATTTATTTCTTACCATGAATATTGGAAACATCATACACCGACACGACGAAGAAACACGAAAAAGAATACGAATAATTGGAACAACAAACTAAAAGATAATAAGCGCGCAGCTGTCCGTTGTATTCAATGATACCTGAATATATATATATATATATATATATATATATATATATATATATATATATATATATATAGGTGTGTGTGTGTGTGTGTGTGTGTGTGTGTGTGTGTGTGTGTATGCATATCTTAGGCATTCTTGGTTCATTGTCGTGTTTAAGTTATAAACGAGATACTGTTAGAGAGGAGACACGAAGGCTTCATGAGCACGTATCAAGAAGCAATATGTCGATGCTTTTTGGAGAAGGATGTCGATTGAGCGTTCGGAATGTGGTATGTTGCATCCTATTCCCTGAATAATTTATAACTGGGATATAGGCGATCCCTTTCCACCAGAAGTTGCATCGGAGAGTACGCACACTGGATTTGCCGACAAGGTGCTGCTAAGCGCACGGCTTAGCGTTCGTCTCTCGGCCGGCACACTTCCACTAGCGGGCAGATCGGCGTTGGGTGCCAGTTCAGGCAGCGGCACACCGCGCGTCGGCAGCCCTGTTTGCGTCGTCTGCAGCTGGTGCGTTATTAGTGCAGCCGTCGACACTTGGTTGGTAGAGAGCCGTGCTCTCGCGACATCGGCGGCCGGCGCCGGCCGATCGGCGCGCCTGCCGCGACAAACACCGCCCTTCAAATCTGCGCAGCGCCTCCTCCCGGCGGATGAGCGTTCAAGCACGGCCTTTGCCGGGCACGAGACATCGACATTGATCTGACGTAGCCAGGGGCGGGCTGGTACTGTCGCCATGTCGTCCGGCCTGAACTCGCCGACAGCCGTGTAAAAGGCAACGCGTTCTGAAGCTGGACGTGGCTTCCCGACAGTGTGAGGCGGAAACACGTTCTGCTTCTGTAGGTCATTTGCGTAGCTTTAAAAAATATATATATATATATATATATATATATTGTGTGCGCGCGTGTGTGTGCGCTATTTTATATAAACCTGCTGACACCCTATTCACACACACACACACACACACACACACAGACAGACGCACAGAGCTCGATCGGAGACCACGTCTGTAATCATCAGTGGGAAAAGTAGCTGACCGATCCGGGCGAGGCCTGGATCAGCACGTCAATATCGACGCACAAAAGTGCCGCCTCTCAATCAGCACTTAATGCCACGGCTGATTCCCACTCAGCCGTAAAGGCTCACAAGCGCACCGTGCACGCGACCTGTTCACCATGACTAGCTGTGCCACCAGAGCGGGGTGCACGGGTGCGCCATATCCCGCTGACGGTGCCGCTGTTTACTCTGGCGAGCTGTGCCCCCAGAGCGGGGTGCACACCCATACCCACTCGGCCACATCGAGCGCATCATCACAGCGACGTTGCCGGTCCGCCCTGGCCGTGCTGCGTGGAGCCAATCGACACCGACGCACCTCATCCCTCCGCCGAGCATGTGTGTGGAACATCTGGCATACCGGCACACCGGCGTACCTCATCCCTTCGAGTGGGGAACATCCAGCATACCGGTACACCGACGCACCCCATCCCTCCGGGTGGGGAATATCTGGCATACCGGCCACTTTATCCCTCCGAGTGAGGAACATCCGACGCACCGGTACATCCTTTCGAGTATTGAACATCCGGCACACCGGCACACCTCATCCTTCCGAGTGTGGAACATCTGGGACACCGGCATACCCCATCCCTCCGAGTATGGAACATCCGGCACACCGGCACACCCCATCCCTCCGAGTGGGGAACATCTGGCACACCGGCACACCCCATCCCTCCGAGTGGGGAACATCTGGCACACCGGCACACCCCATCCCTCCGAGTGGGGAACATCCGGCACACCGGCATACCGCCGCACCGGCCCGGCCGGCGCACATATTGAGCCGTCCGGCCGTGACCGTGCATGCATACATTGATGCCAGGCGCGACGAGGTGTGATGACGTCAGCCAGGACGGGTGACGTCACCACGGCAGCAGTGAAGTGCGCTATTGGAAAGTCCTCGCTTTTGTTTGATCAGCGTGCCCTAAAGCCCTAGGGACGACAAGCGGACTGCTGAATCCTGTTTGCTGCTCAACGAATGCCTGCCTATACGAATTTGTCATGTGCTTATACCATTGTCCGAAAGCTGATGGAACTAAAGCGCCTGTACTGGTCTGTCCTATGCAATCACGTGTGAATCTGTTGTTAATCCTCCCAGAAGGAGGGGAAATTAGACCCGATGCCGTAGTCTTTGTGTCATAGTGACATGCATGAGTTTTTGCTGGTTCTTGATTATTGCACGTGATGTATTTGGATGGTTGGAGTTAACCTTCGCAGAACAGGATAATTTTCTATCCATCGCAGTGGAGGATAGGGAGGGAAATTTAACGCCTTCCCACTAGTTTTTGTTTCAAGCAAGATAGAGATATGCGGCGAACGGCATGGTTTAGCTACATCCTGAAACACTTCGAGCTACTCAGAACATTTCTCCTGTCTCTTTTGGTTGACAATCCAGGTCAGGTGAAGCAGGAAATGTCGAAAATACAGTCAGAACTAACTTCGTCTTCGCCGAAGTTAGTCCTTGCGGGGATCGCCTTTTCCTCTGATAGGGCGCCTTTGGCTGAAACAAAATCCATTAAGAAAGGGTGGGGACTATTCAAACGCTACTCTAGCCTCTCCGATGGGTGTGTTTCCTGTCAGAGGCGCCACCTATCCATGGATGTGTGTGTGTGTGTGTGGGTGGGGGAGGATTCCCAAAGTGCCCACCCGGCATTCGCATCGATAAACCTTTGATTTGGTAGGTTAGATCCAACTTTGCATGCGGATATATACCTATCAAGGCATCCTCCGCCTGAAGGACAGTCTACTGATAATCCAAGTCAAGCAAAAGAACAATCCAAGCAAAATGAACCCTGGGTCACCACAAAAGAAATTGAACCCTGGAACGATCTTACGAATCACGCGAACACATGCAATTAATCTGCTATGGCACCCCTGTTTTTATGAAGTAAAAAAATATGGGAGGAAAAAATCCGCTTTGATGAATGTTCACCATCAAGCAGAAATAAACATCTCCAGCCACTGGACTTCGACCGCTTGAAGAGAATCTACGCTCCGCCGAGCTGGTGGCAAGGTTGGCGGAACAACAGCGCCCCTCCAACATCCAAGCATAGAGAAAGAGCAATCAGACAGAGAAAACTTCCGACGATCACTCATGATCGTCTGCATCATGCTTTGCATGCCTTTACTAAGAGTTTTATTAAGACAAATTTAGCTCAAGGTCACCCTCGTTGATCCATACTTCCAAATTCGAGGAGTTATGTTTCGGAATTCATGATACGTCTTGGTTTCACTCAAACATTTTGTTTCAGCCCAAAATCATCTGCCCCCACCAAGACATATTGGATGTATGTCCCAGGTTTGTATTTGTCTCCCCCTCCCACCCCAATAGCTGGATGGAACAGTATGTTTCTCGATGCTCGCCAACTTAGAATCCGGAGAAAAGTCAAACGTATCCCCCACAGATTGGACTTGCACTAATTTTCGAAAACAAGAATGCGCCTGTGCCCGTACGTAATCAGTGATGCGCCGTGCTTCGTTTACGACCGTCATCGTGACTAATTAAAACGGCCGTCCGCGGGCCGAGCTAAGTCAACAGATACCAATCTTCGCGTGTGTGGACCGGTGTCGCCGCTGCAGTGGCGTCGGTTTGTTGGTGAATGGCGCGCATCGACCGCCGCCACCTCCCGCCGAGTCACAAACAAGTCACAAACAGCCGGACCAGCTCGGCTGCACGGCTCAGAAGCCAGGCCCGGCGTCATGCTGTGCAACAGCCCGACGCTCGCAACTGGTCTACTTCGGCGTGCCCATGCACCCCAGATCTCAGGTGAGCGCGTGGATCCCAGAAGTTCTGCACACCTCTAGAGCTGGGTGGTCAGGACGCTCTCTGAGTCGTCACGTCTCTCTATGAAGCCGCACAGCGAGCAAGCAGAGTCGCAGTCAGGCACCACCTGCGCATCTGAAACCACGCCAACCTGACTTGGTTTGGAAGATCTAAATGTCCTTTTCTGTTCTCTTTTTGCTTCTATTTCTCTTTTGTTCTCACATCATAGTGCTGTGAAGGTTCGTATCTCATAAGCGACAACCGCGTAAGATCCGGATTTAATGAGAGGGTGGGGCGTGGGACAAATTGGACACAATTGCATTACACTCACCGTCATCGGACTAATCCGATTATTATTATTATTATTATTAAATTATTAAATAATTTAAATATTATTAAATTGTGTCGTGCTTGAGGGAAGTAGGAGGGCGGGGAATCGGGGAGGATGCAGCGCCCAGCGTATATGTGCTGACCACTAAAGTGACATCCTCAGATGCGTTCATCAAATATAATTGTTGTAAAGGTGGGCGATTGGTCATGATCTAAATGCCAAACATCACGCCAGCATGACCCTATGCCTTTAGCCCCGTGACATGTTGTCCCGTAACACTTCGACAAGAACGTTGAGGCATACGTTGAGCCAATCCCGTGATCTTGTTGAACTCAGACGATGCAGTGCTGTTCGAAAATAATTAATCGTGTACGGCGAATATCAAAGGGATTTTCCTGGGAAGCATTTGAATAATTAATTTCGCAGTACACCATGACGATGGCATGTCACAATGCTATTTGTAATTGATGTTAGATGTCAGTGATGTTGTACGCTATTGATGGGTACGTGTTATGTCAGTTGTGATTGGCCATGCCATTACTGGTGAGTTTCCATGACGTCAGCAATAATTTGTAATTTTATCCTTGAGTGATCCTCATGCTAGTTGTGATAGTGATCGAAAAACCGCTGCAAAACTTCAAGATCCTCACAAGCCTTAAATGGTCTCTTCCTCAAACGGGCCTTAACTTCTATAAAGGAAATCTTCCAGAGCTCGAGTGGGTATATTAAATGGATCCTCGGCAGTTTTCTCTCCGACCTCCAAGGGGTCCTAAGTACATTCCCCAATTGAAGCATTCACAGGGTGTCTGTTCCTCCGATGAACTCTCCCTTCACAGGAGCCCTTCAGAACCATATGAGGTCAGACAATATTTTTGGATGAAAGACCACAAGAATTCTAATCTCTCAAGAGTGGCGTGGCCCATCTAGACACGATGGGGACGATGCTGCACAGGAAGCCCCACTGATGTCAGGAGCGCACCCAGTACTTCGTTGGGGAAGGAAGAGCCCTCCCAGAGCTTGAAGAGACCTCTCCAGATATTGAAAGACCCTCAAATTGAATTCCAAAGACCCAGTTCTCAAGAAGGCCCAAGGACTGCACATTTCTCAGTTGGCGTTCCTGAATGTCGACATATGGCCTCACATATCACAAAGGTGGTCTCACATATCACATATCGTCATAGTTGGCTGCAAGGTGCCCCTCGCGGGCGTCAAATGGCCCACATAAACGCCAAAGGGTTCGTACAGACGTCAAAGGAGCCTTGGTGGGCCACAAAATGGTCATTTTACACGACTCGATTGTTCATCTCAGATCTCAAAATACCGCTTGTGGAACTCGAGGGGTCCCTTACAAACATCAAAAGGGTCCTTCAATGCCTCAAAATGCTCTGTTGTAGTTTAATTGATGTTAACAGTCCACAGAGGGACTCTCCGATCTCGAAGATACCTTGGCATTTTCAAGGTGCATGGGCCTCTGAAGTGATTGTGATGTGATGTCATAATTGTGATGAAGTGCAGGTGTTTGTGGAATTAAAGGTTGTCCTGTGCACACCACTGACGTAGCCAGGGATGCAAGAGTCGTTCTCATGGCAACGACACAGCCGGAATTGTTGTAAGGGGCCGACATCTGAGAAGGCCGCCATTTCCCAGTGAAACCTTTTCCTAACGTAGCCTGCACCCAAGACTTATCTGCCGGGGAAGTGCTGGGACCTCTGATTGAGCTGAGTGCTGGGACCTCTGATTGCTACCGGGGGGATTCAATCGGGTGTCTGAGGCCAAGCAGCCAAGTAGCCTGTAGCCAAGGGGTCTCCTTCCAGATGGATGTCTTGCCAATAAGGGGGAGGGGACGGACATCCTCATTAGCCCCCTGACTGTGTGCCGTCTTCTCGAAAAAGGGGTCGCCCTACTCTCCCAGGTGGTGAGGGAGCAAGGCCCCACGAGCTTCATGGGTTCGCCACTGAAAACTGCAGCTGAAAGTCTTTCGGTTGACACAGATGTCCTGTGAGTACAATGGGAGGCACCCACGTTGGGCGATGAGAGATTGTATCGTGGAGGCCCCTAGACGACTGGAGGCTTCCCAGCCGCCCCTCGGCTGCTTCACTGCCGATAACACAAAAGGAAGCTGATGCAAAAATGTTCCTCCATGCCAAACATGCTACCGCAAGAAAGGATTACTAATTTAGGACTATCGTTGATCAAAGGCAAAGGAAGTTGCAGTTGAAAGTGAAACTGAAAGCTAAAATGTGAAGTTAAAACTGAGAGCATATAACCAACTAGTGTTCCTAAGTCTGCTGCAGAGGCGAAAAGAATGTCTCTGGGAGTACTCCGTTTTCTCGGGGATATGTGCACACACACACACACACACACACACACACACACACACACACACACACACACACACACACATACACACACATATATACACACACACACACACATATATATATATATATATGTATATATATATATACATATATATATATATATATATATATATATATATATATATATATATATATATATATATATATATATATATATATATATATATATATATATATATATATATATATATACATATATATATATATGCATATATGTATACATATATGTATATATATATATATATATATATATATATATATATATATATATATATATATATATGTATATATATGTATATATATATATATATATATATATATATATATACATATATATATATGTATATATATATATATATATATATATATATATATATATATATATATATATATATATATATATATATATACGTATATCTTTTCCATTTTTAGGGGGAATATGCCTTCGTTTACATTCTGCACATACCCCTATTCCGTCACCCTTATATGAGCGGCTGCGAGCGTGCTCGAGGGCCTCTGTACGGCTCGTTCGCAGGCCACCAGTGGGCCGAGAGCAGGCGTTCAGATCGCGACTGGGACAGATTCAATTGAGGTGCGACCACTTTGAATGCAGCCCTGCTAGAATCGATTTGATAAGCAACTGGGGTAGCTTAGTATTCTGGCTGACAGTAGGGCTGGGCGCAACTGCCACCGAGGGAAAGTGCGCTTCCTCATTTTATGGTTGGGTTTTCAGTTTTCATTGTTATTGTGATAAAGCCAGGATGTTTCAGGGGAAACATCGCTTTGATCTCCCATGGTCCACCAGAAATGTACCTCTAGTGCTCTTTCCGCATATGGAACTTTTACTTTGAATTCAGTAAGACAAGAAAAATGACTTCACCCGCGTCGCGGCCGTCGGCATCCGAACGACCCCCACTGGGGAGGAAATGGGGGCATATTCTAATCCCTGCTTCACGTGAAAAGTTTAGAGCCGATTTCGTTGCTGTTGGCGGACAACGACAGAGTTCAATATGATGAGCCAATACAACCGAAGTATAGTGACCTAAGTGTTACATATGACGTCACAGATCAGTCAAAATCTTACGACTTCACCTACTTGGAGAAGTTTCGATTTTAGGCGAGCATCATACAATTAGCGACGCGCAGAGGTGGAACGTGGGTGCGATTATGTGCCTTACATCATATGGATAGCCAAGAAAGGTATCCATGAGTAAAGATACCATGGAGGTCATGGTGGGTCACGTGATATTCTGAGGCCAACTATTGAATTTGGTCTTATACCCATGCGGTGCATGTTTCTACAACAAAATTTTGCCCAGGAACCCGACAGAAGCGATACAAATCTTGTCCGAACACGTGGGGGAATATACCGCCTTAGTTTTTGCAACAGTATTCTTTTATTATTTGCTGAAAGCAGTGGGTAGGGCTACCAGGGCTCAAACAAAGTCAAAGGCTAGTGCCGCGGATACTGGCTACTTAATGACCACACGCTGTGCGGCGACGAGGTGTTTTTTTTTGTGTGCGGCGACGACGTGCGACACCAAATTTCGTGCAATACTGAGACCATCACTGGACATTTGGTATGCCATATCTGAGTCATTTTGAAAGGGGTTGACTTGGAAATATGCCGTGAATATTCACAATCTGCGTCTGTATTATATATCTCCCGATGTTTTGGAAATGTCAAGAGCTTTCGAACAAATGGATTTTTGTTATCTCCAGTTTCGCAACCGTTGTTAACCACGTTGCACAAAAAGGAGAAATATGAGATAGCTATGTTATAGCCTATTCAATTTTCTGTCAATTCTGGAAATCCGATTGCTAATATCTTTGCCCCTTGATGCTTGGCGTTTTTTCCCTGTACACCCTTCATTTCGTTCAAAAGTCGCAGAGGTGACGTACCTGTGACTTCACTCTCATATTAACCCTCCCCTAATAGGCGAGGGTAAATGACACTGGTTGCACAGTTGGTGTGGGATTCAATCCTATTCTGTGTGTGTAGGTGAAAATTAATAATGCTTTTGGGAAAGAGATCCTCAAAGGAAAACTTCAAAATGAACCGAAATTCACTTTATTGGAAACAATATCATGCGTCAACATGCTCTTTGATAATGGATATTACATTTGTATGTCAGGTGGTAAAGGCGCATCAACTACGGAGTCATTTCGTTGTGACATAAATTATTTATGTTTCTATATAAAGGAGTGAAAACATTGCGACCATTAATAGACATTGATTGAAACATTGATATACCGGCCCAACTCGGCCATTTGCAAGTGCTATCGCATCTTTGGCCACACACATAGCGGCAGGAAGCGAGCGGGGGCGGAGCCCACGGCGGCCGCCAAAGTGTGGGCGTGGAGGATCGTGCAGAAGGTGACACCAGCCGTGCCATCAGCGCCACCTGCAGAGACAGGCACGACCCACTCAAGTCGTGTCACTTGACCGGCCGACAGTCGACAAGCGTAGGTCTCGCGGGACTCGTGCACGGAGCGCCCGCACTGCCGACTCGACTTACTTGCGTCGTTCACCGGCGTGCCTTGCTTAACGTGCTGCCAGCTAACGGAGCCTGAACGTCATTGTCCGTGACCAGAAAGAGTTAACACGATCCGGAAGCTGACATAGACGCCAACTTGTGGAAAGTTTGTCCCACCCGCGCCGCGTGAGCACCTGTCGGACAAATGAACGAGGTCGTTACGGGGAGGTTGAGGCTGGTTACGAGGGCGGTAGTCGAGGACCCGAAGTAGTTCCGACACGTTGACAGGATGTCATTTATGAGAGATGGGACCCTTCATCCTCTGTCTGCCCGTCCACTCTAGAAACACTGCAAAACGCTCTCCAAAACGGTCCAAAACGGTCCAAAACGGTCCAAAACGGTCCAAAACTGTCCAAAACACTACAAAGCAATCCGGGGGCTGTGGGGAGGGAGGCTCATTTCAAGCTGCAATGTGGGAGTTGTTCGCACCATGACTTCTTGTTATTTTTAGAAAGGAGCAGCGTGGGAGCAAGCCACACTTTAAACCATGCTTGATAAAGTACATACCGAGTCTTATGCCGGGCGTTATACGAAGGCCAAATGCTAAATTAGATTTGATCAGGTAGGAAGAGCACGGGCACACATGAGTGACATTTTGTGGTCATTGCATAGCCTAAAACTAATTAGAACGACGATAATCATGAATGAGGAACGGACGTAATAATTTGGCTTCACGTAACGCACTTCAGATCAGCGTACTAAGCAAAGCATTACTGGTGCTAACCACGTTTACGTCAGATGTACACACGGAATGGCCGATCTGGAAAATAAATAACTTGGATCATTGCTAAAATGGAGACCCCAGCCAGCCAGCCTGACCCCAGCCAGACGGTCGAGCAGCGGGGCTGCACGTCGGATGGACGTGACGTTACGCCAGCAACACCGACACGCCCAGCGACCACCACTCGTCCCGGCGACCCGGCGACCCGGCGACCCGGTGACCCGGCGACCCGGTGACCCGGCGACCCGGTGACCCGGCGACCCGGTGACCCGGCGACCCGGTGACCCGGCGACCCGGTGACCCGGCGACCCGGCTGGATTTACCGGTGTCCAGAGGCCACGGGGTATTGGGATGTGGCTGGGACGCTACGTCTAACCGGAATAGCTAATGGCAAGGCAGTGCACATCATGTCAGGAGTGGCCGGATCGAATCTGGCAGTTGAGCCCAGCTCCCAGATTCGAGAGGATTGAGATTCGACCAGATTCGATAGAACTCGATCGGGAAGAGTCCTGCAAATGTGACTAAACGATTGCCAGATTGTATGGTTCCATTCGCAAGACGGTTTGAAATTCTTGCGCAAGTGACTTGTGAAGTCAGGTATGAACCCGTTTTGTTATATCTGGCTGCTATGTCAACCCTCTTCAGTCTTCCTCAGGTTGGTTCAACATCGGATGCGGATTCTGTGCATTCTGTGCAAACATCGGATTAACGTTTTTACCGATAATAAAAATGCTCAACTGTATCGGGAACGCGGGGAACTGACGTTTCAGACTATTGTGTCTACACCTCATAATCAAATTCTTTGGGTTCAGTTTATAGGCTCCCACGGCCAAACTTGTTGGAATCTGAGCTCATAAAGTCTCGTACAAGGCTTGGTCATGGCTAGCCCCACGATCTGTGGAGGTCAGCGGCCAGAGCCGCTGCCGTGGCGCATGACAATCACTGACTTCTCTACAAATAACGCGAATGTATTACCATTTAATCGACTGACCATGAAACATACTGTGTGCAATTTAAGTGCATTATTACCCAGGGGCGTACATGCAGATCGACGGTAATGCTGGAAAGAGCTGCAGTCGTTCCGGTCCTACGGTTGCACTTCATCAGCTCACTGTTAATCTTTAGCAAAGCTGTTGCGGCCGTCAAAATTTCGGCAGGGTCATTGACGTACTAATTTCAATAGTTCATGCACATATGCCAATAAGGGCTGATAGGTAATCCGGAAGTCTGTCAACAATATCATTGAGCACCTAACACTGAGCTTTTACAGTGCAGAAAATATAGATTGATGTTTGAGCGACAGGGGTAGGCCGATGTAAGGCGCTCCACACGCGTCATACGCCTCAATTTAGTATCTAAAAGCTGAATGATTTTGGACGTTTTCTGTAAAGTTTTGGATGTTAAAGAATGATGTAGTTTCATTCATTCTTTCTTTCTTTCTTTCTTTCTTTCTTTCTTTCTTTCTTTCTTTCTTTCTTTCTTTCCTTCTTTATTTCTTTCTTTCTTAATTCTTTTTCTTACCAACGCATTTTCATCCCATGAGCATTCAACAATGCTAGGTCACCTTTCATTCCTACAGGCAGCACAGGACATTCTGTGTCGACTTAAGGACGATCTCCTTACCGATGTTGCGCAGCCGACAGCGGCACCGTGGAAATGTGATAGCTTTGTGTTTACTTCCGTGCAAATCCGCATATCTATTCCTACAATTTTTAACAGCGATTTATGCTGTAATTCGGTATTTCGAGTTTTAATTCGTTTCATTCAGCCAGATGTGTTGCTATTGTGAGATGAACGAACTTTCATCACACTATTTGTTTCTTGTTTAATACAACGAAGAATGGCTCTTAGATGCTCCTGGGTTTTAGACATTGCGTGTAAAGAAAAGACTCCTGACGATGGCCCCTGGCCGAAACGTTGAGTAATAAAGTATAATCCTTAACGTTACTTTTGATGTCAACTCAGCACCTCCTGGTATATTGAAGGTCGTATGCTTTCTTTACACGCAATATTTGTTTCTTGAATACTTTTAGCTCTCTTTTCGGTCGTGTTTTTACACCCCGTCTCGGGGGGGGGAGGGTACTGGGAAGCGAACTGGGCACCGCTTTAAAATCAAAATGACGGCTTTTGAGAAAAATATTTTGTTTTCAAAGCATTCTATATCTATATATTAAGGTAATTAGGTCGTACTACATTCACACCATTTAGGCCATGGCAACTCGAAATAAGCCATAAAGCAGCAGTGTCTAAATAGGCTAAGCCCACGTTGCGCAATTCATCGTGACCTGATCTCAGGTCACTTAACCGAGATCAATTAAATTGGGAAGGAACTTCTCCTGATGCTTCTGCATGCATGCTTTGGTAAAATTTATATTAGAAAAGCATGCATATTACAAGAATAGGAAAATTGGTCGAAAATGGGCCAACATAGGCCGTGACATAACTCGAACAAAAATCCGATGGGTACGTTTTGGAGGCACCACCCAATTTCGCACACGTAGCAAATTTCATTTTGACATCTCATCATGTATATGAGTTATCGAACCCCAAACATCTTTGGATATGCCTCTGTTTGAGCTGAGCTAGGTCAATGACCTTACTTAACTTGAGGTTGAAATTGTCACATCAGACGCAAAGATGATCAAGGAAAAGGTACGGAAAATTTTGCGGCGCTGCGTGCTGCTGTTTTTCTACTATCGCGGAAAAAACTATCGATCGATTCTTATCTTCTATCGATTTCCGCCGACGTTCTCGGCGGGGGTAAAAACCCCGAGACGAGGGGTGTTAAGGAAGGAGGGTTGCGGTGGCATTCGCACGCGCGGGCAGCTTACTATACAGCCTGCACCACAGCTGGCACTTGCCATCGATCCCAGTAGCGAAGATGCAGCGCGCTTGATTTGCGTTCAGGGGTTCCGCGTTCAGCTACAGGGATTGATGAACCTGTCTATTTCGATTTCTAGTGATGTAATTTGTTGAATGCGTTCGCATCCCAACTCACTTTAGATCTGCATATACATACTTGAAGACCCGTGGTTGCATACTCCAGGCAATGCTCCTATGACTGGCAGATAGGAGATTCGGCAGCCGCACTGCACTTTTATCGCACACCCTTGCCTGTCCAGCGCTCCTTTGGGCACCTCTAGCTCACACCCTTTCCCGTCCAACGCTCCAGTGGGCACCTTTAACATACACCACTTCTCGTCCAACGCTCCTTTGGGCACCTTTTAGCGCACATCCTTGCCCGTCCAACGCTCCTTTGAGCACCTCTGTCAAGACATCAGTGCAGAAATGTACTGGTCATACATGGAGGTACTGCAGGTACTGCAATCCAGAGCAACATAACACGTAGGTGCCTGCTCAATGTACTGTAGCAGGGTGCAGGGAATACCAACGGCAATGGGAAACCAGGCGAGAGAGAATGCTTTCCTCGAGCGTAGGCAATGCAATAATTACCAGTGATACCGTAGCAGTTCATAACCGACCTGATCGGGCTTCGATAGTGTTGCGGATTTGGATACTGGTGTAGTGTTGTCGTTGTGGGCCGACATGCCCGTTCTCGTCCCGTTATTTCCAATTAACACCTTGGTTACGTAGCTCCCTTCTTGATTTCAAATAATTTTCAGATGATGTAAATTCTTCTAGGTTCCACCATTAAATATCAACCATCATACGAATAGGCTCTGCTTTAATCGATGCAACTGAGGGAATCGTGAACCGTGTGAGGAATCGATCTCCTGAAGGTCTATGAAAACAGGTCTCATAATGTGTTTCAGTAATTATAAACGTCACACACACACACACACACACACACACACACACACACACACACACACACACACACACACACACACACACACACACACACACACACACACACGCACACACACGCACACATACACAATCCGGAATAAATAGGCACGCCATTGGTCATGCATTGTCAATACTGGAACGAAACAAACGCGCACATGTGTTTACGTCATCTATCGAAGCGGTTTGACGGCAATCAAGTGTCATTCAGGGCTGGGCTCCGAATGACGTCACTTGCCCGTTCTGCCGTGGACGCCACTTGTCCCGCAATGCTGCATCATTTGGGCGAAATGCACTCGGCGCCGCTACAATGACCCACACTGATGAGGTCGCTTGATGATGTTACCCCGTCAAGCAATGAGGACTCAACCATAAACAGCGCCGGAAACAATATACGCGGTATGTGGTTCTACAAGTCGAAGCACCGATAGGTAAGCTTATGGACCATTCGTGCCAATGCGACTTGTGCTTGACAAAATATTGGTGTTACAATGGTGGTTGTTTTGTAAGCCTTATTCATGTTTCAGATAGACCCCGATTCCGCGTTGAGCTCATGAGTAAGGCGTTAGCAGTCGTCACTCATCTCACGGGCCCAATAAGCGCCTTGGCAGCCCGTAACTCGCCCGAACATATTGCATGGTTCCATGACCATGCAAATGTCCTCAAGCCTAACACTAATATCACCCTAACATGTACAGTTTAAGCGCGCTAGTGTCCGAGGTCACCGGACTCTGCACACATGCACAGTTAAGAAGTGGCGTACGGCAGACCTACGCTCGTCCGTTCATGCGTACGGACGTTATTCAGTCGCACATGCCGGGTGTGAGTGATGACATCACCGCAATCCTGTGTGCATTGCTGTTGTCCTTTGGTATGGTACGTGTGTGGAAAATTTTGCAAAACAATGCCAAGTGCATTGCTTACTTCCTCTTGGGTATATGAGTAGAGTCTGAATGGAATAGGTAAGGGGTTGGATGAGTTCACTTTTAAACCAGCTATATCAACCTAACGCCCGGGCTGATAGCTAGTGTTTCCGACACCCGGGTACGTATGTGTGAGTGGGGGCATAAGTCGCCGTTTTTTACTCTCGTACATAGTTCGGTAAAATATGCATTTTGCAACGCACTGAGAAATTGTCAGCTTTACCACGCCCATGCTATCTAATCAGCAATGGCTTTGTATTGTTGTCCGCGGTGGAGGCAGTACAAAGTGTACGAAGTGTCGCCAAGCCGTCGTCTGACATTCACTGCAATTGGCGACCGCTCCGGTGTGGCGTACACCACACAGAGGCTGCAAATGCATACTCTGCGACATTACTGTCCGGTCGTCGAAAGAGTCGCCGAGTCGAGCGGCTGCCAACAGCGCTGCGACGACTGATCGGTGATCACAAGTGAAACGAGCGCCGACCGATAATTGCAGGCGGTCCGAAGCGGTCCGTCTCCTTCGGCCGAGTAGTCATCGGCAGCGGCACCGTGGTCCGACCAGCGGATGGTCCCACACATGGTACAGAGGCTGTTGGACGTACAGAGCCTTTTAGTTTTGTATGGGGACCCGCGGGCGCCCCATACAGACGCGTGTGTAGCGTCAGTACAGTAGCTGATGGACATCCAGAGCCCCATGGGCCCCATACAGACGCCTGTGTGGCGTCAGTACAGTAGCTGCTGGGCGTCCAGAGCCCCGCGGACCCCATACAGACGCGTGTGTAGCGTCAGTACAGTAGCTACTGGACATCCAGAGCCCCGCGGACCCCATACAGACGCGTGTGTGGCGTCAGTACAGTAGCTGCTGGACATCCAGAGCCCCGTCGGCCCCATACAGACTCGTGTGTAACGTCAGTACAGTTGCTACTGGACGTAAAGGGCATCCTGGCCCCACACCGACCCCCAGGGCCACCATGAAGATTAAAGCGTTAGTGCATTGGCCACCATGAAGATTAAAGCGCCCCTGAACTTAAAAATGAAAGCACACCATTATATGCCGAAGGGGTTAAGTCTTGTTGCGTACTGCATACTCTTGTTGAAAGAGAACATCACATGAATTTCTGGACATCATTAGATTAAGTCAGGTTAATCTACAGTCGGCTGGTTAGGCTAGTGTTGCCCCGTTCTCTGCATGTTCCCGGACTCCGTCAGAGCCGCTGGTAAGCTGAAGCTTACGTGGGTACCTTCAAATATGCGCCTCACGACATGCAAGCGATTATAGCTATTTGTGTGCGACGTTGTGCAACAGTAAGATTTGATGCACACATTAATAATTCATACCGGGTTCCGCCAGTATAATATAGCCAAACAATATGTCACTCCGCTGTGCTCGCTGCCCTTAGCATCTCTCTATCCGCTCGCAATGTCATGTCGCCCGCTGCCCCTACCACCTGTCCATCCACTCGCAATGTCGTGTCACCCACTGCCCCTCCCACCTGTCCCTCCCCTCGCAATGTTGTGTCACCCGCTGCCCCTACCACCTGTCCATCCACTCGCAATGTCGTGTCACCCACTGTCCCCTCCCACCTATCCCTCCCCTCGCAATGTTGTGTCGCCAGCTGCCCCTACCACCTGTCCATCCACTCGCAATGTCGTGTCACCCACTGTCCCTCCCACCTGTCCCTCCACTCGCAATGTCGTGTCGCCCACTGCCCCTACCACCTGTCCATCCACTCGCAATGTTGTGTCACCCGCTGCCCCTACCACCTGTCCATCCCCTCGCAATGTCGTGTCACCCGCTGCCCCTACCACCTGTCCATCCACTCGCAATGTCGTGTCACCCACTGCCCCTCCCACCTGTCCCTCCCCTCGCAATGTTGTGTCGCTTGCTGTCCCTCCCCTCGCCATGTCGTGTCACCCACTGCCCCTCCCACCTGTCCATCCACTCGTAATGTTGTGTCGCCCGCTGCCCCTACCATCTCTCTCCCCGCTCGCAATGTCGTGTCGCCTGCTGCCCCTACCATCTGTCCCTCCCTTCGCAATGTCGTGTCGCCTGCTGCCCCTACCATCTGTCCCTCCCCTCGCAATGTCGTGTCGCTTGCTGTTCCTCCCCTCGCAATGTCGTGTCGCCCGCTGCCCCTGCCACCTGTCCCTTCCCTCGCAATGTTGTGTCACCCGCTGCCCCTACCACCTGTCCCTCCCCTCGCAATGTCGTGTCGCCCATGCCCTACCCCTGTCCCTCCCTCGCAATGTCGTGTCACCCACTGCCCCTCCCACCTGTCCATCCACTCGTAATGTTGTGTCGCCCGCTGCCCCTACCATCTCTCTCCCCGCTCGCAATGTCGTGTCGCCTGCTGCCCCTACCATCTGTCCCTCCCTTCGCAATGTCGTGTCGCTTGCTGTTCCCCCCCAAATTTCCCCCCTCCCCTACCATCTCCCCCTCACAATGTCGTGTCACCCACTGCCCCTCCCACCTGTCCCTCCCCTCGCAATGTTGTGTCACCCGCTGCCCCTACCATCTCTATCTCCGCTCGCAATGTCGTGTCGCCTGATGCCTCGACCATCCATCCCTCCCTTTGCAATGTCGTGTCGCCCACTGCCCCTACCACCTGTCCCTCCCCTCGCAGTGTTGTGTCGCTTGCTGTCCCCTCCCTGCCCCTCCACTCGCAATGTTGTGTCGCCCACTGTCCCTACCACCTCCCCCTCACAATGTTGTGTCGCCAGCTGCCCCTACCACCTGCCCCTCCACTCGCAATGTCGTGTCACCCACTGCGCCTACTACCTGCCACTCCCCTCACAATGTTGTGTCGCCAGCTGCCCCCCTGTCCCTCCCCTCGCATGTTGTGTCGCCCGCTGCCCCTACCACCTCCCCTCCCCTCGCAATGTTGTGTCGCCAGCTGCCCCTACCACCTGCCCCTCCACTCGCAATGTCGTGTCACCCACTGCTGTCCCTTCCCTCCCCTCGCAATGTTGTGTCGCCTGCCGCCCCTACCATCTGTCCCTCCCCTCACAATGTCGTGTCACCCTCTGCCCCTGTCCCTCCCCTCGCAATGTTGTGTCGCCTGCTGCCCCTACCACCTGCCCCTCCACTCGCAATGTCGTGTCACCTACTGCCCCTACCACCTGTCCCTCCCCTCGCAATGTCGTGTCGCCCGCTGCCCCTACCACCTGCCCCTCCCCTCGCAATGTCGTGTCACCCACTGCGCCTACTACCTGCCCCTCCCCTCGCAGTGTTGTGTCGCCAGCTGCCCCTACCACCTGTCCCTCCCCTCGCAATGTTGTGTCGCCCGCTGCCCCTACCACCTGCCCCTCCCCTCGCAGTGTTGTGTCGCCAGCTGCCCCTACCACCTGCCCCTCCACTCGCAATGTCGTGTCACCCACTGCCCCTACCACCTCCCCTCCCCTCGCAGTGTTGTGTCGCCAGCTGCCCCTACCACCTGCCCCTCCACTCGCAATGTCGTGTCACCCACTGCGCCTACTACCTGCCCCTCCCCTCGCAGTGTTGTGTCGCCAGCTGCCCCTACCACCTGCCCCTCCCCTCGCAATGTCGTGTCACCCACTGCGCCTACTACCTGCCCTTCCCCTCGCAGTGTTGTGTCGCCAGCTGCCCCTACCACCTGTCCCTCCGCTCGCAATGTCGTGTCACCCACTGCGCCTACCACCTGCCCCTCCACTCGCAATGTCGTGTCACCCACTGCCCCTCCCACCTGTCCCTCCCTCGCAGTGTTGTGTCGCCAGCTGCCCCTACCACCTGCCCCTCCACTCGCAATGTCGTGTCACCCACTGCGCCTACTACCTGCCCCTCCCTCGCAGTGTTTTGTCGCCAGCTGCCCCTACCACCTGCCCCTCCACTCGCAATGTCGTGTCACCCACTGCGCCTACTACCTGCCCCTCCCCTCGCAGTGTTGTGTCGCCAGCTGCCCCTACCACCTGCCCCTCCCCTCGCAATGTCGTGTCACCCACTGCGCCTACTACCTGCCCCTCCCCTCGCAATGTCGTGTTGTCCGCTGCCCCTACCACCTGTCCCTCCCATCGCAATGTCGTGTCACCCACTGCGCCTACTACCTGCCCCTCCCCTCGCAGTGTTGTGTCGCCAGCTGCCCCTACTACCTGCTCCTCCCCTCGCAGTGTTGTGTCGCCAGTACCCGCACCGGCCATATGCGCGGCGTGCAGATCCGAGCAACCCTGGCGAAACCGGCACGATCGCTAGATAAATGTGCGCTGCATGTTTGGTGACATCAGTGTTTGGCCTTGCCGTCGTTCCCCGGCGGACTTTGGCCAATCCCCGAGGATTATTTATTTGCAGTCCATCATCCGCTGGGGACAATCGGCCACTTGTATTAATGAGCGTTCACGCGGCGCGACAAACCAGGTCAGAACGGCAGCGTCGATCAATGCTGCCGGTCACCGCTTAAAGCGACGGCACGACAAACGCTTTCCGTTGATGCGCCGAGCACTCATTCAGTGGCACTACGTCGGTGATACTGCTTCATACGTCACGTTTGGGTTTTATTTCTGATCAATATCACGTGCTTTGTCACAGTATACGGGGTTGCCGAACAACATAAAACGAAGCATGTCGGTGGTAGTGATTGCATTCACAGGCAGACATTCATTATTCATGCGCTTGGACGCTAAGTTCATATGGTCTTCGATAGGACATACGGTAATAAATAACTATGTACCGCACAGCTCGGTAGTGACATTAACGACACCGGGTGACCGAATCGAGTGAGGTAGAATATTGGTTTGAGCAAGAATGGACTAATCGTGTCACTGACAAAAGTGTGTCATGCTGCACTACGGGTATAAGAAACTTGGGGTCACTCGTTATTTAAAAAGAAGCCTTGTTGCAGGATGATATCCACTCAAAGGGGTCGCCATGGATTTTGGATTGGTGTCAGGGAACGGGATGCTCGATTTTTTGCCATGCAATGCCATAAGCGTTAGGCTAAAGTTCACCAAGCTTAGGAGAATGAGCCCCCCATCCCCGCTGTAGCGACGCCCATGCATTCAGCATTGTGACGCATATGCTGGCATCTTATGATATATTGACCCTAGCTTGCATGGTATGTATGTGGATTGCATGCAGTGTTTGGCGATTCCAAGTACCGACAGAGGAAGATAAGCGATGCAAATGTTATTGTCATAAATGTAGTTTCCGCTGACAGACCGATCCAGGGCAGCATGAGCAAGCCATTTGAATTATTCATACTATATTATAGCTCGTTTATTATGCACAACTGTAGTCATCGTTAAAAAATATTATGAGGGTTCAGTACAAAATAATGTCTTTATTTTACACAGACTGTCAACATATGGCAACAAAGGCGTTTCTACACATAGTTGCCTACAGCTGCTGTAGTCACTGTGAAATCGTCCAACTTAACCCCTGCCCTAGGATGACCTTCAGTGTTCCCAAAAGTACTTGAGTTCTCTGTAGTAAAAAACTGATGAGAATTGCTTACTTAGTGACTCTCGACAATCCTCAACAAGTAGTTCACCATCAAATTCCAGTAGCCCGACACTGCATTATTAAGATTAAAACGTGTAGAAGCTAGGAAACTTTCAGCATTTACTGCTGAAGTCAACACCTAGTTTAATTTCATGCAATATTTTACATGCCTGACCAACCTCCTTACCTTCTTTATAGCTATCCTATATGACCCCAGCTTAGCATTAGAATTAAAACCTTTAGTTTATCATAGTGCTTGTTTCTTTGATAACAGCAATTGTTATAT
>JAOTOM010002994.1:0-128783 GCA_034440615.1 Ashinkailepas kermadecensis | reverse complement strand
ATATTACAAAGGATATTGGAAGGCACAATTTACTCGTGAATATCTCCATTTATGACAATCAGTACTTATTTTGCTAATGTAGAGGGTACCTACCCGCCCAAAATTTGTGTTCTTGTTTACCAAAACGTTCACGTTCACGTTCAACGTCTTGTACCACGTCAACGTTCGTGCACGTATACACACTGGCGGATCCGATTTTGTCAACTCTGCTGTAAGCCGAACTTGAGCAGCATGGAACCTTCGATGTGTGTCAGAATCTGGATCCGCCAGTGTACCTCCTCTTGCTATTCTTCTTGAAAAAATCAGTCAATGTAGCCTGTCTCTTCATCTTAGCAACCCCAACGCCAACATACGAAACATGCTGCTCAACTGGGCTCAACTGGTCACTCGCACAAAACATCCTGTTCAAATTCCGCTTTCGAAATCTGGCTCACTGGGTCCGCTTACCCGTTACGGGCTAAACAAACTTCATGAACCTATCTGACGAAGGAATAAGGAAACTGCTGATTTCGTCATCTCTTGCTGTAAGCAGAACTTCAACAGCATAGAACCCTCGATGTGTCAGAATCCTACTATCCTACCATATTGTGCTTCCAAACAATTATAACAAAATACCTTTAAAATTGGAGATTATTTCACCCGGAACGCTATTTTTTAACCTCAGCAAAGGTTACTGCATTTTAATTCAATTTACTTTTGTTGGTTTGGGGTGGGGCCAAAAGACACTATGCCCCCCCTTTGAAGCGCTTGGGGGCATGGCCGGAATGCCCCCCTGGATCCGCCAGTGCCTGTGTCTCTCGCATGTTATTCCCCACGAATGGAAAGGATTTGTAGGGGGATGTTTTTCTGGTCATCCCTGAAGGGGCAAACCTTCATTTTCGGCTCGTAGAATAGTCTAGGGTACCTCAACGTTTGCGATATTTAACACGCGCACTGGAGGGGGCGAAATCCGCCCACCCCTCCGGTTTTTCGCAAATAACTGCAGATTTTACCGGTCGATATACGCGATTTTCGGTGTACCTGCTTAGAAATGAACGGCGCGTCGTTTAAAGCAAGAACAATGGACATCGGCCGAAAATTTTTCAAGTTAGGGGCCGCTAAAGTAAAAAAATGTTATAGCGCCAGACCAAAAAATCGGCGCTGATGCGCTTCCAGTATACTGACAAAAGGGAAGTGTTCTAGGCAACACTAGCGACTTGTTTGATGCATATTGATATGCTGTATAGTTTCAAGGTCATGTTAGGTCACCAAGCTCAAGTCAGGTCAAGTTCATGACAGGTTAATAGAACCAAACTTGATCAACTGGAATGTTGCCATAAATGCACTACTGGTTGTCATTTGTACTGTTTGTCATTGCGTTTCCATACTTTATTCATGTACTTCACTCCCTTCTTCACGAAGCCCGACTGCCCGCCGGAGCAGTCGGGCGGGCGGCCGGTTCCGGTAACTGGAACAGGTAACTGACCTGATAAAGTGGTTCTATATAGGTGACCTGAGGTCAAATGTTGGGTCAGCATCTGCATTGCGTCATTAGTAATGTCCAAAACATCATTGATGCCCATTTTTGAGCATTTAAACACAATCACAGCAATCCATAACGATGACAAGCCAAGCCACGCAAAACCGGAAAATTTTGCCAATCTGACCTCATTTGACCTTGAAGATATTGACCTAAGGTCACGAAAATTGCACACAATAGAGTTCACTACCGTGCCCGTCCACCCTGCGAATTTCGTTCCTCCAGCTTTACTAGGAACCGAGATCTTAGGGGGCGGAATCCGCCCCCCTCCAGTGCGCGTAATTCTCAGAGGCCCTCCAGGGCGCGTGTTAAAACCCCGGTTATGTTTTCAATAATGGCTCTGACTTCCATCTCAGATCTCTGATGTTCACTCCTCTTGACACGCACTTCCAAAGCCAGCACTTTTATTGTGCTATTAGTCAGCGGATAAATGGCCACGAAGATTAGGCATTAATGGTGATTCGATCAGCTTGACAGACAGAGCAACAGTTTCACATACGATCTCCAACGTACATTCTAACCGGTCTTCATTCGCTCTACGCCTTACAAGTATTCAAGCGGTTACATCTCAGTCACTCATAGCGATTTGCTATCAGCCTCACATACCTCCAGTGGTGAAGCGGCTGCTGGCCAGGCGGCGGCTGGCCGCCCCGAGTAGCGTCCTTCCGCCCAGAACGTTCGTCGACAAGAGAATGAGAGTGAGTGAGTGCGTCCCCTCCGGCTGAGGCCTTAAGTAGCCGCAGGTAACGACAACGCTCGTACCATGTGGTCAGCTCGCGATTCGTCATAGTCACCTGGTCTGCGCGCGCATTGCCAGTGGCCATGAAGAATCGCGAGCTGGCCACATGGTACGAGCGTTGTCGTTACCTGCGGCTACTTAAGGCCTCAGCCGGAGGGGACGCACTCACTCACTCTCATTCTCTTGTCGACGAACGTTCTGGGCGGAAGGACGCCACTGGGGCGGCCAGCCGCCGCCTGGCCAGCCGCTGCTTCACCACTGGAGGTATGTGAGGCTGATAGCAAATCGCTATGAGTGACTGAGATGTAACCGCTTGAATACTTGTAAGGCGTAGAGCGAATGAAGACCGGTTAGAATGTACGTTGGAGATCGTATGTGAAACTGTTGCTCTGTCTGTCAATCTGATCGAATCACCATTAATGCCTAATCTTCGTGGCCATTTATCCGCTGACTAATAGCACAATAAAAGTGCTGGCTTTGGAAGTGCGTGTCAAGAGGAGTGAACATCAGAGATCTGAGATGGAAGTCAGAGCCATTATTGAAAACATAACCGGGGTTTTAAATATCGCAAACGATGAGGTACCCTAGACTATTCTATGAGCCGAAAATGAAGGTTTGCCCCCTTCAGGGATGACCAGAAAAACCTCCCCTGCAACTGTTGCCGTGACCCGGATCTTATCTGTGTTGGATCGGATGGGCCGCATGCTTGACGTTCTTATTGTGATAACTAATACTCGTGTTTTGGTACCTCACGCGGCCTTATCGCGGTGACACAGACAGTACATTCCAGAGAGTCTCGAACGGTTACATTAACTTTAACAACGTTACAACTACATCTCTAGGTCTACTATTCGCGGATGCCGGATTTACCAATCAATCCTGCGATCCATTAGATTATTACGGCCATGATACATCGTGAAATTACGCGGTGCTACGTACACTTTTATTTCACAGGACCCTGGGAGTGCCAGCGTTGCCAAGAGCATCCGGACACTCCACCCCAGCGACAGGCCGCTGACGGTCCCGGTGCAGCCGCACCGGAACCAGAACTGATCGACATTGCATCGGCTGATGCGGTTGCGACAGCACCGGACGTGCCGATCTATCCAGATCAACAACCTGCCGCCGCGGCCGTACCAGATGCCGCGGCAGATCTACTGGCCGCTGCCGCAACGGGCGCACGTCGTCGGCGTCAGCAGCTCTTGGCACGATACGCCAAGGTTCAAACTTGGCGACAGGCCAGCCCTGTTGCGGCTGCAGCCATGCCGCTCTTGGTTCTACGGACGGAACAAGAACGTCAGGAACGCCAAGACCAGGCGTTCCATCGTTTTATAGAAGGTCAGGTAACAAACCCGACCGAGTGATAAAGGAGAAAAAGTGCAGAGGTGACAGACAACGAGCAATGGTCGCTCGTCGTCTACGGACAGAACTGTAGTTGGGATAACGTAGTGAGTGTCGCGTCGTAAATACCCTTGTATATTGCATGTAATATGTTTATTTAGGGGATTTTGTGCCACGTTTATTTAGGGGATGTCATGTAATGTGTTTATTTAGGGGATTTTGTGCCATGTTTATTTAGGGATCATGGTGTAACATGGTAACTAACATGGACTAGGGAAGTTCGGAACCCTACAAATCCCAGTAGTCTAACCCATGTAGAAAACTAGTGTAATATATGAAATAAAAAGTGTACGTAGCACCGCGTAATTTCACGATGTATCATGGCCGTAATAATCTAATGGATCGCAGGATTGATTGGTAAATCCGGCATCCGCGAGTAGTAGACCTAGCGATGTAGTTGTAACGTTGTTAAAGTTAATGTAACCGTTCGAGACTCTCTGGAATGTAGTCTGTGTCACCGCGATAAGGCCGCGTGAGGTACCAAAACACGAGTATTAGTTATCACAATAAGAACGTCAGGCATGCGGCCCATCCGATCCAACACAGATAAGATCCGGGTCACGGCGCAGTTGTAGGGGAGTTTTTCTTCGTAATGTTATTTAATTTCCGATAGTCGACTGCGAATCGATTTGAACCATCTTTCTTTCTCACTATTACTATGGGTGCGGCCCACGGACTGTCGGATTCCTCTATTATACCAGCCTTTAGCATGATACGTATCTGTTCTTCCACATATTTTCGTTGGCTGAACGGTGTTTTGTAAGGCGGCTGACGGACGGGTGCGTGGTCAGCGGTCTCTATCTCCATCTCAGCGAGGTCAGTTGTACCGAGGTCGGCGTCACTCGCGGCAAACAGGTCAGCATTGGCTCGTAACAGCTGTTCGAGATCGTCCCTGTCAGCGTCGGTCAGATGAGCCAGTCGCGCTTGCTCAACTGGGTCAGTGGGTGAGGTGGTCGGGGCTAAGTCAAGGTCTTGTGGCATGTCAACAAGATACTCCAGATCCGAGTCATCTTCACCCACTGACCAAGTTGAGCAAGCGCGACTGGCTCATCTGACCGACGCTGACAGGGACGATCTCGAACAGCTGTTACGAGCCAATGCTGACCTGTTTGCCGCGAGTGACGCCGACCTCGGTACAACTGACCTCGCTGAGATGGAGATAGAGACCGCTGACCACGCACCCGTCCGTCAGCCGCCTTACAAAACACCGTTCATCCAACGAAAATATGTGGAAGAACAGATACGTATCATGCTAAAGGCTGGTATAATAGAGGAATCCGACAGTTCGTGGGCCGCACCCATAGTAATAGTGAGAAAGATGGTTCGAATCGATTCGCAGTCGACTATCGGAAATTAAATAACATTACGAAGAAAAACCTCCCTACAACTGCGCCGTGACCCGGATCTTATCTGTGTTGGATCGGATGGGCCACATGCCTGACGTTCTTATTGTGATAACTAATACTCGTGTTTTGGTACCTCACGCGGCCTTATCGCGGTGACACAGACAGTACATTCCAGAGAGTCTCGAACGGTTACATTAACTTTAACAACGTTACAACTACATCGCAAGGTCTACTATTCGCGGATACCGGGTCTACCAATCAATCCTGCGATCCATTAGATTATTACGGCCATGATACATCGTGAAATTACGCGGTGCTACGTACACTTTTTATTTCATACAATTACACTAGTTTTCTACATGGGTTAGACTACTGGGATTTGTAGGGTTCCGAACTTCCCTGGTCCATGTTAGTTACCATGTTACACAATGATCACGCGAACACCTATCCCGCCTCACTGAGCTGACTACACAAACTCTTGACACCCAATTACCCCGGCCGGAAGTCGACTCAGAATCAGCGGTACTATCCAACCTACCTGACGTACACATTCCAATATCCCAACTTCAGTTGCAACTACGGACTGCCCGAAATTTGAAATATCAGTCCACCCTAACTCATTCGGCACTGATGGTCCCAGTGGCCGTGATGATAGCAGCAACGTGCTGCATTGTCTACTGGATGGTGAAACATCAACAAAGCTCTGCTCCCGTAACCAACACGTCACCCCTCAATCCCTCTTCCCCTATGACCTCCGGCGAAGACGTCCTCATTGTTCGGCCGTGAACCGAGCTGACCACTAGGGATGATCTGACGAGAGCACCAGACTGCTTCAGGACGTCGGACGGAGCGCATCGAGACGAGGCCCTTCACCATGGAGTTCGAGATAACGCAAGTACTTGCCCGTCGCCGCGGGGCACGTGACGAAGAGTATCTCTGTCTATGGGAGGGCTTTGCACCCAAAGAGATGACCTGGGTAGAACTCGGCCATCTTCCAATCGATTTGTATAGACGGATGCGAACTCTGAGAACGCCGTTACCTTTTAACAGATATGGACCACAAGGCCGGCCGGGACCGCGATCCACGAATACTACACAGCTGATACAACTGCGAAATGGCTGCTCGCTATTGTCCCAGTACTTTAGAGTGCCCACGGCAAAAACGCAGACTCTGAATTCGATTGTTAGCCGCCGCGATGAGATCACCCACCAGATTATAACCGATAAGAGATAAGCTCGTGTCGAGGAGTTCGCATACCACAAAATCCAGAGCGCCACCAGTCTGGTACTTCCACGAACCGTCGCTGGTTGCCTAGCAACTAGCCGGCGCTCCGCCGCTGCAAAACTGCAACCTGAGCGTACGCCCGGTCAGACGTGGAGTGCATAAGTGCTAACCCCATGACCATGACGAATCAGGACCCAGCAACACCTACCCGGGGCGATGGCCGCCGGCACAACTAGCCAATCAGGATCTGGAACACATTTCACTGGCGAGTCATATTGAACCGGCCAATGAGAGTGCTGGTTGCACGCCGTTGAAATAATTGTGTGGACCGACTCATGTTTATATATATGTATGTACTAATGAAAATAAAGAGACACCCCAGGAGACCGAAGGAGAGCCAGCACGTCTTTGCGATCTTGGTGCGGACTGGCGTTTGCCTGTCACGACTCAAAGTAGTTGCCGGGCCGCGGAAGTATCCAGCCCGGGCGTTTACTCATCATGGGGTTTTAACAAGTGAGCTGTCCGCTTATTGTTCTGGGGTAAAAGCGGCAGCGTTGGTCTATCCCTTGACTTCCCACGGCCAGGGAAAAAACTACCCTATAGATTGTTAAGATTGCATAATTACTACTCATTACCTCCCACAACAAGGAATGAAAACATATCATTCGTTAGACATGATGGATAAGAAATAGAAGCACAAGAAATGGCATGTTCCCTCATGTACGAAATCCTGCTGTTGAAGACAGTAAAACCACGACTTCGATTAAAATGGGAGGGATACAATTTTTACTTCAAGGGGTAAACATGGGATAATTTCCGTGCTCTACCATATAAATGTACAAAATCCACGAAACTTAGAAATATGCAGCTTCAGGTAATAAATCGATTTGTTTGCACACATAAATTTATATACGAACGAGCAATAAGTGATTCGTCAGAATCCCAGTTTGTTCACACATTGATACCATAACACATTTCATAGCGGAATGCAGAACGGTGTAGCAGTTTTGGAATGTACATTGGAATGGAATGTGCATTCCAATATTTAGCTATATTTTCCATTCGCATTTTGGCGTTGGTGATGATTCAGGCCTGTTCACACGCGACATAATTTCGGCAGAATCGTGCGTCCGCAGACCCGATGTTCGCGACGTCGGCGGCAGAAATTGGTAGGTGGCGGCAGAAAGTACCAGGCGGCGTCAGAAATTAGCAGGCGGCGGCAGGCTCTGACGTCACGCTCCATTCTGCCAACGTCATACTAGCAGGATGCCGTCATCTATCCAATGCGCTATGAAGAGTCTCAGTTGTTTGTTTACTGTGTCATAAGTCATCCATCGCGCTACTAATTGAGTCAAGCAATACCACCTATGTTAGTACCTCGAGAGCATTAATGCCTAGGTATTTGGCACTACATCATTACAAAAAGGGCTCCTTTTCTTGGGGACGCGGAAGTGAAGTTACCATAATAATAGGGATGCAGGGAAAAAAATTGTTACAGAGCTGAAAAAGGCTTTAAAACTGGAGGGCGGGGGAGGGGAATATGGCCATGACTTGGGGGTCACGCTCCCTCCCTCAGCTAACTTGCAAATAACAAAGCACGCATATTGAGACTCATGTCTGTGGACGTTATCCTCCCTACTTTATAGAAATAAAATGGCATCGTTTAGAAATTATGGCCATAATTTTCACAGATATGGACGTCTAGTGCGCGAACGCTGCCGCTCATGTTACGACCGTTACCGCTCCCGCTACGACTGGTCCTACTCCTGCTGCCGCTGCGTCCGGGACAGCTCCCGCTGCCGCTACCGCCGTTCCTGCTGCCGCTGTCCGTGCTTCCGCTGCGGCTGTTCCTGCTGCCACTGCCACTGCGGCCGGGCCTGCTCCTGCTGCCGGAGTCAGGTAGGGATATCGAGGTATGAAACTGCTTGTACCTCGGAGGGGCCACGCCAACGAGCAGATGCGCCTTCTCCTGGTGACTGCAGCCCGCCGACGACTGCTTCGTAGGGTGATGCAGAACCGCCAGCAGCGCATATGGGTCCGGTCAGTCATTTTCAGGAGGGGGAGGAAGACGAATTCTTCACAAGGCTGGTCGCGGGGCTCAGACACAACGAAGCAGACCACAAACGGTACTTTGGATGTCACCTGCCAACTTTGACCAGCTCCTTGAGCTCGTTAGAGGTGATACCGAGAAAACAACCACCATCATTAGAGTTCCGATTTTATCCGAAGAACGACTGGCATTGCGGTAATTTCTATAATTATTACCCCTAATATTATTGTCTTGTCTTATATGGTAACCTTGGCTTGTCTGGTGACCGCTTCTAACCAATGCATGGCAACTTCTGCGTTTTATTAAACCGTTTACGGCATGGCTCTTTTAGACCTGAATCTATAACGGGGAGGTGTGCAATTTTTTAAATCGTGCGTCCTGAATGGACTCCCCATCTTGCTCCGACATTCGCAATGTCACCGTCGCCACGCTATTGCTTGTAGTGGTTTGTATAGGGCATGTCCTGAATACCGTTCGTTACCTGTGGCCGCCATTGCATTGGTTGCAAGTTATATTTTTGATAGCAATTTGATCTGGAGAAGGACACCATCGGCTGAAAAATAAAACCTCATTAAGCAGGGGTGGGGATGCACTCAAGCGTTCTGGAAGGACGCCTCCATAGGCTCAATGATTAAGCTTCGGTCTGATTGGAGGGAGGTCAGACACAACGGAGCAGACCACAAACGGTACTTCCGTATGTCACCTGCCAACTTTGACCAGCTCCTTGAGCCCGTTAGAGGTGATACCGAGAAAACAACCACCATCATTAGAGTTCCGATTTTATCCGAAGAACGACTGGCATTGCGGTAATTTACATATATACATAAATACATACATACATACATCATACATACATACATACATTATGCATACATACATACATACATACATACATACATATACATACATACATACATACATACATATATACATACATACATACTAGATACATACATACATACATACATAATATATATATATATATATATATATATATATATATATACCTTGTCATTCAGTCACCATTTCTGGGATTAATTCCCTCACCAACTGAAAAGAAAGTATGTGTGATGGAAATGAGTGGTCGTATCACCTTAATCAGGTTAACAAACATAAAAAATACTGCATTTAAAAATGTTTTGCTATAAAAATCCAGTAGTGCCCTCATATGCATTAATTACCCTGGGTTCGCCATCCCTAGATTTCCCAGATGTTTTTCATACAAATGTGGTTAAAGAAAAGCATTCAAACAAAAAAACTTTGGGAGAGGAGATTGGAGAGAACAAAAAGTGTAGGTCCAAATATGTTGTCCTACCCAATGAATGCATAGTAATATGACGTAATAATGTCAAATAAGCACATGCATGGCTGATGTTTGATAGGCTCTAAACATTTTTGAGGGAGTCCCTTTTGAGCCAAGCCAGTGTTGGCTTCGCTAACCCCAATAACGTAGAATTTTAACATAGGTACCTAGTACCCTGTGGTGTGCCCTCAATTCATTTGAGTCTGCCCATCGCGTTCATTGTCATCTACCCATTATGCAGTTCAGGATATATTACAAAGGATATTGGAAGGCACAATTTACTCGCGAATATCTCCATTTATGACAATCAGTACTTATTTTGCTAATGTAGAGGGTGCCTACCCGCCCAAAATTCAAGCAGCAACAACAGAAGAAACCATCCGGCGCTCGCGTCTGACGGCAGAACGCGGCAGACAACTTGAAATATGGAAGGGTCTAAAAAACAGACACCATCTCGCAGACACCGTTTGACAGACACCATCTCGCAGACATGGCCGATCTCGGAAACCGCTGGCTCGATCTTCATGAAACCTACAGCAAACGATAGCCCGTGTGCCAGAGGCGTGCGGTTTGGACTTTTGTGACCTTCGGTCAGGTGAAAGGTCACCAAATCGCCGAAAAACAATTTTTGGCTCACAAACATGGCCGATCTCGGCAACCGCTGGATCGATCTTAATGAAACCTTCACCAAACAGTCGGCCGTGTGCCAGAGGCGTGCGGTTTGCACTTCCATGACCTTGGGTCAAGTGAAAGGTAACCAAATCGCCTAAGAACCAAACAAATTTATTAGGCCGATATCGGTGATTTTAATGAAACCTTACCTGCGTCGGCTGCCCAGTGCGGTTTGCACTTCGTGGCCCTGGGTCAAGTCAAAGGTCACCAAATCTCCGAAAAACACCATTTTTGTCTCACAGACATGGCCGATCTCGGCAACCGCTGGATCGATCTTAATGAAACCTTCACCAAGCGATCGGCCGTGTGCCAAAGGCGTGCGGTTTGCACTTTCGTGGCCTTGGGTCAAGTCAAAGGTCACCAAATCGCCGAAAAACCCAAAAGAAATCCTGGCAGACATGGCCGATCTCGGCAACCGCTTGGTGGATCTAAAAAAAACTTCACCAAACGATCGGCCGTGTGCCACAGGCGTGCGGTTTGTACTTTCGTGGCCTTCAGTCAAGTCAAAGGTCACCAAATCGCCGAAAAGCCAAAACAAAAATCCTCGCAGACATGGCCGATCTCGGCAACCGCTGGCTCGATCTTAATGAAACCTTCGCCAAACGGTCGGACGTGTGCCAGAGGCGTGCGGTTTGCACTTTCGTGGCCTTGGGTCAAGTCAAAGGTCACCAGATCGCCGAAAAATCAACAAATATTCCTCTCAGACATGGTCGATCTCGGCAACCGCTTGATCGATCTTAATGAAACCTCTACCAAACGATCGGCCGCGTGCCAGAGGCGTGCGGTTTGCACTTTCGTGGCGTTGGGTCAAGTCAAAGGTTACCAAATCGCCGAAAACCCAACACAAATTTTTCACAGACATGGCCGATCTCGGCAACCGCTGGATCGATCCTGATGAAACCTTCACCTGACGAGCGGCCGTGCGCCAGAGGCGTGCGGTTTGGACTTTCGTGGCCTTGGGTCAAGTCATAGGTCACCAAATCGCCACAAAAAAAATCCATCGCAGACATAGCCGATCTCGGCAACCGCTCGATCGATCTAAATGAAACCTTCACCTAACGATCGGCCGTGTGCCAGAGGCGTGTGGTTTGCACATTTGTGACCCTGGGTCAGGTCAAGGTCACCAAATCGCCGAAAAAACAAAACAAAAGTCCTCGCAGACATGGCCGATATCGCCAACCGCTGGCTCGATCTTAATAAAGCCTTCACCAAACGATCGGCCGTGTGCCAGAGGCGTGAGGTTTGCACTTTCGTGGCCTTGGGTCAAGTCAAAGGTCACCAGGTCGCCGAAGAACCAAAACTAAGTTTCTCGCAGACATGGCCGATCGCGGCAACCGCTGGATCGATCTTAATGAAGCCTTCACCTGACGATCGGCCGTGCGCCAGAGGCGTGCGGTTTGCACTTTCGTGACCCTGCGTCAGGTCAAAGGTCACCAAATCGCCGAAAAAAAAACAATTTTTTGGCTCACAGACATGGCCGATCTCGGCAACCGCTAGGTCGCTCGAAGTTAAGGCAATTGGTATCTTCAGCAAAATCTTTAGTAAGTTTCACAACTGATGATAATCCTGCGCTGTATGTATCAATGCAGACGTGCTTCCCTAACGCGGACCATGTCCTTTGCCACGTTAATTTTCCCCGTAACATTGAGCACCAATTTACCCGTATGTGTATTCCGGAAGTCGTTCGCCAGTCAAATCTGAGCGATCTGTTCGATAGCAAATTTGGTTTAATTAACATCACTGACAAGATATCATTCGCTGAAGAAAAAAAAAGTTGAGCAGTGTTTCAGCCACAGCCAGTCTCGGAAACGAAGCAGCGAAATTCGTCACGTACTTCCGGCAATTTGAGTTGAAGAAAGTAATCACCAAGATTATTGGGGAAAAGGCGAGTATGATTCGCATAGAAAGCAACCACAACACAATTAAGGGCGTCACAGGACATCATAAAATGCAGGTGGACACGTCCATTGATGTACTCCGTGGGTTGGTAATACTTGAAGAAAAGGAAACAAATAGGGCTTTGCGCGACGAGGGGACTTATAAATTGAGTGACCTATACAAACACTGCATGATTTCCAAAACACAGATGGCCTCACTCACACTGTATCAGCAGCACTGCAAAAAAAATTGTTCAGTACATCGGCACCGGTAATCTCGACCCAAAACGTGACTAAGTCTCTCAACATTCCGGCATCGGCAGGTCGGAAACAACATTCTCAGGCACAGTCTCATGCGAAGAAACCTGCCATTCAGATCAATTCTTAACCATTCATAATTTCGTTATGCTCCCCTAAAACAAAGAAATGCAAATCATGTAAACAAACAATCAACCGGCGCATCGTTCAGGCACCTCATGGCATAGTTATCACCCACAGGGAACATTGGGAGTATCTAAAAGAGATTGCAAGTAAAACCGTTATGGTTGAAACGAGTTCCAGACAAATGGCTTGTATGTCCTACCACATATCCAAGTCATGTTTGTGCGTCCGCTTCCCTTTATATCTGCAACAATCACAAGCAAATCACAGTAGACAAACAGTTACTTCCACTTTTGACAACATCACACAAAACATTGATCAAGGAAGTTCTTGGGGTCTCCATTTATGGGTTGCGAATATGTACGAAATATAGTTCATTGTTCACACTCAAGCTTAATAGTTTGGTGCAAGTGTCCAATTACTCATTCCACAGTTATTTCTGGACATGTGCTCGCCATTTGATTTTTGTGTTGTATTATTCTGGTCGGGAATGCGTTACTTTCAACATGCTGAGATTTCGTGTGGTGTCTCAAAAGACGACGCCTTTCAACCTTAGTTTATAGGCCGTCGGCATTTGAAGTTATTTTCGTATGTTTATGTTAGTCTGGAATGTGTTACTTTCAACATACCGAGAGTTTGTGCGGTGTCTGAAAAGACGACGCCTTCGAGCCTTAGTTTGAAGGCCGTCGCCATTTGAAGTTATTTTCGTATGTTTATGCTAGTCTGGAATGTGTTGCTTTCAACATGCTGATATTTCGTGTGGTGTCTCAAAAGAGGACGCCTTCGAACCTTAGTTTGAAGGCCGTCGCCATTTGAAGTGGTTTTCGTATGTTTATGCTAGTCTGGAATATGATGCTAAAACGCATAGCAAAGGGATCATTCCACATATATATGGAAAGAACGAGGCTATAGCAGGGCAACACGATACGCTGCAAATTTCCATCACACATGATGTATAATAAAATGCAATGATATATATATATATATATATATATATATATATATATATATGTTTATATATATATACATATATATATATATATCATATAATATAATATAATATACATGCATCACACAAACAATGTAAACATAAACTGACAGATATATAGACTCGAATGTTGTGTCTCTCCCCCCGACGAGGCACCACCTTTCAAACGACGAGGCCCGGTCGAAAGGGAAGGAGGCAGACTAGGAGTGCCTCTTCCATCTTTCCATCCCTCTGCGTCCATTCCAATATCCGTCCTTTTTCCTGACTGCGTATCGGCCATATTTACCAAACTCGTCTTTTTTACACGGAAAGTCCGAGGCCGATGCACAGCCTATGGCGCCGTGCTGCCAGTGGAAGATATACTTTTTCATGCACGCCTCTGAATTTCAATCGACAAAAATATTCCAAAACATCTAGGATTTTCGTTATAGTAGACGAACTCCCCAACGTGGATATCTCAAATATTATACGATTCCTCAACTACATCAAGGTGCATGTTGTGTGTCCCACAGGCGGTTCTTAGGGTGAGCATAGGTTAGGGTACATTTCCCCCTTCTCGCCGGTGCAGTGCTGTGAAATGTGCCTTCAATGTTTTTTTAAGACACATACTGACATGACTTAGACCGATTGACCTCGGTCTCATATTCCACACGGTATCGCCATTGCTTTCAATTGTTATGATTGTTTCTGTATTTTACTCACATTCTCTGTCATCGCTTGTCCACTCATCTCTTGTGATGTCCTGAAGTGTACACATACACCTACATACACACCTACACACATATACATACAGACACATCTACACACACACACCTACACACACATACATAGACACACACCTGCACACACATGTACACACACACATACATACACGCAAACCTACACACACACATATACACACAAACACACACACGTACACATACATGCGCACATAAATACATACACACATATAGATACACACACATACACATACATATATACGCACATGCATACACACACACACACGCACACGCACACGCACACGCACACGCACACACGCACACGCAAAACGCACACGCAACGCACACGCACACACACGCAACGCACACGCACACCACACACACACACCACACCACACACACACACACACACACACACACACACACACACACACACACACACACAGAGACACAGTCGTGAAAAGCGAGCCACATGACCTGGCCCCCGGGCCGACGTGACAGGTCCCTAGATCGACGAAAGGGCCACGGGCCGATATAGAGGGTTCCGTGTCGACGGAGAGTTCCCACGGGCAGATGATGAGGGCCCTGGGCTGGTCCAACGTGTGCTTCTAGGTTGACCGAGGGGCCCCGGATCATTGGAAGGGCCCCCGGGCTGACGGAGGGGACCTCGATCCAATATGAAGGGCTCCTGGGCTGATTGCAGGGCTCAAGCCGAAGCAAAAGCTCTTGACCTAATGGCGAGAGACACAACTTTTGGAAAGGGACCTCCTGGCCATGGGTCGTTAAAGACGGCCCATGAGACGACGAGGGTTCCTCAGTTGCTGAAGGTGGCCTCCGGTCATCAGAAAGGGCCCCCGGGACAACGGAAGGAGTTCAAGCCGTGCAAGGGCTCCTTGCCTGATAGAGGGGGCCCACGCTGTTGAAAGTGGGCCTCCGGGAATAGGCCCTGGATAGCTAAGGAGGGCCCCTGGGCTGACGAAGAGGACCCCTATCCACGGATATGAACCCCGAAACATCGGAAATGGCCCCGAGCCGGTATGATTGGCCCCTGGGCCGACAGAGGAGGCGAAGCGGTACATGGGGCTGTTCCTGGTGTGGCAGAGGCCCACGCTTGTGAAAGAGAAGCATCTGACAGGACGGAGAGTATCCTGAGCACTGAAAGATGGCCCCTGGGCCGACGGACGGGGTCCCTGGCCGGACGTGCAGGCACGCGATGTCGGCTTCCGCTCACGGTGATAGATAGTGGCCCGGATATGACAGGGAGCCTCAGGCCGATGAAGATGCTCCCGTGCCACGCAGACGGTCCGGGTTAAAGCGGAGGGTTCTAGGTGGTATGTAAAGGGCCTCTAAGCCCATGGAGGGGCCATGGGCTCTTAAAAAGCAGTGGCGTAGCCAATGAGTGAATGGACACCCGCACCCATCCCCGGGCGAATTCGAAAGGCCCTCAAGGCGTTCAAGGAAGTCCGTGAGTGCCCTGACGAGAAAAGGCTTTCGAGTTGAAAGAATACAAGTTGAAATAATTAAAGTGAAAAGAATACTAGTTGAAAAAAAGAAGTGAAAAGAACACCAATTGAAAAAAAATGCTATTTGAAAGGATACAAGTCGAAAGATTACAAATCAAAAGAATGCAAGTCAAAATAACAACTGGAAGGAATACAGGGCGTCGGTAGCTCAGTAGTTAAGATGAGCGACTGGCACGCCAGAGGTGCGGGGTTCGATTCCCCGCGATGCCCGCCCTTCCTGCCAGGATGAGAGGCAGGCGACGTCATTCGGCCTCAGCTGCTGAGTGCGCCGTAAAGCTACAATCCAATCCCATCCAATTGAAGGAATACAAATTATAAAGTTATTAAACTTTTCTGACTTAATAAGACCCACAGTACCCCATCTGGTATACGCCTGTAAAGTGAAGATAATTCAAGCCTGGACAAAATGGTACTCCACGCCCCAGCTAGTACAACATTCTAAATTCAAATGAAACTATCCACGGACATTATACACACCCACCAATATCTAGCCAGCCCTATTCACGCGATAATGTATAACACGTGGATCGAGTGCCCATCAATAATTTTCAACCATCCATGCCTGCTTAAAGGGCCTTCACAGTGTACATCTACAAGCATAAGTCGCACCCCATCCATCAGTAATTAGAACCAAAAATCGAAATTCTCGAACGAAACAAATTTGTCCACCCCATTGTTTTTTGCTTCTTTTTTTCAAGTTGAAAAGACAAGTTGAATGAATACAGGTCAAAAGAATACAAGGTGAAAGAATGCAAGTAAACATAATACATGTACCAAAACAAAACAATTTGAAAGAATATATGTTGAAAGAATACAAGTCAGAATAATGCAAGTTTGAAGAATACAAGTTGAAGGAATACAAGCTGAAATAATACCAGTTGAGAGAATACAACCTGAAATAATGCCAGTTGAAATAATACCGCATCCTAAATTCCAATGAAACTGTGAACCAACATTCTACACACCTACCAATATCCATCCAGCCCTATTCACTCGATAACGCATAACACATGTGTGGATCGAATTCCCATCAAGAAATTTTAACCATCCATGCCTGCTTAAAGGGCCTGCACAGTGTACGCCTACGAGCATTAGTCACATCCTCATCCACCAGTAGTTAGAACCCAAAATTGAAATTATTGAACAAGAATAATTGTTCACCCGATTGTTTTATTGTTTTTTTCAGTTGAACAGACAAGTTGAAAGAATAAAATAAAAAGGACGCAAGTCAGAAGAATACACGATGAAAGAATGCAGGTCAAAAGGATGCAAGTCAGAACAGTAATACATGCACAAAAAGCATAATAGAACATACAAATAATAATACATGGCCGTTACGCTGCGCCAATGTCCAGCGCAGCTCATCGCAGGCGACATAAGCCTGCACATCAAACTCACGTGTAGCAGCCCCTCAGGGTCCGACAGTTTGGAAGTTCTGCACGTGGGTGTGCATAATATCCAACTCTGCTATTAAAAAACTGCATACGATTGGGCACCCGCAAGTATGTATTTTTTTAAATGCCTGTGGAGACTTTCAGGCACGCATTTTGTAATGCCACAGGTAAGTGTCTCTAGTTGCTGTTGAAACCATTGTATAACAAGCTATGAGTAAGAAAAACACGTAAAATATCCTTATGCTCATGTTACAACACAGACATAGATCCAAATTCGCACTGTATATATTTCGGCCACGGGCCTTCCTCATCAGTCTGTTGGGCCAAAGGCCTGTTGAGGGAGGCCCGTGGCCGAAATATAATCAGTGCGAATTTGGATCTATTTATCTGTTGTAACATGAGCATAAGGTTATTTTACGCTTTCTTCTTGTTCATAATCATGCTCAACACAGCACTGCACCTAATATAACAAGCTATCGTCGTTTTCGTTAACTATCAGCCCGGCCAATGCAAGGGCTGTTAAGACTGTTGGACTTTCAACTAGTTATCATGCAAGCAGTGGAAAACTAGAAAATCACAACCACGCTCTGCTCCTTGCCTACACTGGTTGCCGTGGTCCCGGATCTGATCGAAGTTCTCTGCAACAGGTACGGTAACACGGATCTGATCCAACTGGCACTGTGGTATCCAACTGGTACTGTGGTACCGTTAGTTGGGCGAGCAGACGACCGCCGCGCCGGCCACTTGCCGCGAGGTGAAGAGAAGACCGAAGAAGTCTGAGGACCTGGCACCAGCATGTGGCGACCCACAGCCGTTGTCGATCCATCACCAGGTTTGGTGACCTGACCCGGTGTCACCACAGCTGTCAACGCGACGTCGGACAGCTGCCGTCACTACTAGTCTTCTACCGGCTTGCCGATACCTCAACGAGAAAAACACGAGCCCAGACTACCTGAAAGCATTTTCAAAATCCCCTCCGATTTTGGCCACCAATAGGGCTGTCGTCATAAAGTCATGCAATTTTGCGGTATGTTCTCTGTTTGTTACGTATGCTAATCGACGAGTAGATGGAGAAACAAACGGAATGACTTGTGGAGAAACAAAACACAGCTATGATGGCAAACATGGAAATACAACGAGGCTATGATGGCCCAATTGAAACAACAAATGGAGATGTTGAAATAAATGCTCATGAACTCAACGCATGTGAACCTGATGTCCTTTGTGACACTATGTTGTTTGTTGGTGTTGTGCGTGTGTCGCATGTGTGGACGCGGACCGTGGCGTATGGTTATAGCACCACGGATGCGCGACCCACTCCCGTCTGTTCGCCCCGACAGAGCCAGTCGCGTGAGAGCAAGGCTCTAGCCAACAGCGTGTCTAGCCAGGCCGTGCATAGCGAATACAGAGACCGTGATCGTACCGTGCATTGGTAACGGACAGTGAGGATCGAGTGTGCACCACCACAATTGGTAGAATGTATATGGCAGTCAAAATCGTTTCCCATTTACCTGGCCTTCATGTCCACATCCACTTAACGATCTCTGTTCCCCAGAACCCAGGACAACCTTCGACCTCCCCGCCCCTTCCGTCTGGTGAAGACGAGCTGACATCCGATCGGCAGGTCAGCGCGTGTTTGACCGGATCATCGAGCTGGATGAGTCGGTCCAGCTCACTTCATCACGGGCCACAGACAGCTCATGGTGGCAAGCAGGTGCCTGAGTATAATGACTGGACGGAGTGTTTAATCACGTGGACTGGTCAACCAACTCTCGGACGTCCTGCATAAGAGGATTAAGACATCCCCTGGTGATGGCGCGAGGTCACCCCGCCCGGAGAAGACACTTCGCAATGCGTGTTGTGCGCGTGTCTCGAGACCTCTCCACATTACGTTACTGTTACCGGTCACGTTACCACGTAATTAATATGTAACGTGGAGTGAGCCGTAGCTGAGCGGTAAGACGTTGGGCGGTTGTGCGTCACTGATGCCTGTAAGTACTTTAAGATACGAAACTTGCAAAACCACGCGTTGTCGTATGCTTCAGTTGCTGGCGAAACCGTTGTATAACAAGCCGTTGCTGTTTTGTTAGCTATCACCCAGGCCAATACAAGGGCAATAAGGGCTGTTCGACTTTCAACCAGTTATCGTGCAAGTGAGGCGAATACTAGACTATCACTGCCATGGGATGTCCGGCGGTCTGTAAGCCAAACATTTTGTTTTTCAAAATCGTTCCGTAAAGGCTTCATTAAGATCGATCCAGCGGTTGCCGAGATCGGCCATGTCTACGAGGAATGTTTTTGTTCTTCGGCGATTTGGTTACCTTTGACCTGACCCAAGGCCACTAAAGTCCAAACCGCACGCCTCTGGCACACGGCCGACCGTTTGGTAAAGGTTTCATTAAGATCGATCCAGCGGTTGCCGAGATCGGCCATGTCTGCGAGCAACATTGTTTTGGTTTTTCGGCGACTTGGTGACCTTTGACCTGACCCAAGGTTACGAAAGTGCCAAACCGTACGCCTCTGGCACACGGCCGATCGTTTGGTGAAGGTTTTATTAAGATCGATCCAGCGGTTAGCCGAGATCGGCCATGTCTGCGTTTTTTTAACCCACAGGCATTTTAAGGTTTTATTCAAAACGGTTTCCGGCAGATTTGGTGACCTTTGACTTGACCCAAGGCCACGAAAGTGCAAACCGCACCGCCTCTGGCACACGGCCGACCGTTTGGTGAAGGTTTTAATAATAAATTTTTGGTTTTTGGGGGTCCGGCGATTGTTGCCAGAGATTTCCCGTTCCATAAATTTTTTTTTTTTTTTTTTTTTTTTTTTAAATTCAACGAAGGTAAAGGAGTAAAAACCCCCCCTCTTTGACAAAGCCGACCTTTTGGTGAGGGTTTTTTTAAAATGGACCCAGCGGTTGCCGAGATCGGCCATGTCTGCGATGATTTTTTGTGTGGTTTTTCGGCGATTGGTGACCTTTGACTTGACTCAAGGCCACGAAAGTGCAAACCGCACGCCTCTGGCACACGGCCGATCGTTTGGTGAAGGTTTCATTAAGATGGAGCCAGCGGTTATCGAAATCGGCTACGTCTGCGAGTTTTTTTCAGGCGATTTGGTGACCTTGGACTTGACCCAAGGCCACGAAAGTACAAACCGCACGCTTCTGGCACACGGCCGATCGTTTGGTGAAGGTTTTATTAAGATTGACCAAGCGGTTGCCGAGATCGGCCATGTCTGCGAGGATTTGTTTTGGTTTTTCGGCGATTTGGTGACCTTTGACCTGACCCAAGGTCACGAAAGTCCAAATCGCACGCTTCTGGCACACGGTCGATCGTTTTGGTGAAGGTTTCATTAAGATCGATCCAGCGGTTGCCAGGATAGTCCATGTCTGTTTGTCCAAATTTGCGTTTTTTTCGGCAATTTGGTGACCTTTGACCTGACCCAAGGTGATGAAAGTCCAAACCGCACGCCTCTGGCACACGGGCTATCGTTTGATGTAGGTTTCATGAAGATCGAGCCAGCGGTTTCCGGGATCGGCCATGTCTGCGAGATGGTGCCTGTCAAACGGTGACTGCGAGATGGTGTCTGTTTTTTAGACCCTTCCTTGAAATATTTCAAGTTGCCTGCCGCCGACGTCGCCGACGTTGATGAAATTACTCAATCAAAATTGCTATGGCTAATACATTGTACATTGCGCTACGTCATCCATTCGTGCTGTGACGTCAGAGGCTCTGGACGTCGCCGACGCCGGGTTCTGCTCGATTCTGCTCGGTTCTGCCGGGTCCTGCTCAGTCCTGCCAACGTCACGATTCTGTCGGGATTCTGTCGGGTTTCTGCCGCGTGTAAACTGGCCTTTCACCGGTTTTGGTTGTCAAATAGGGACCCTTTCAAAAAGTGTTGCGAATTCGGCAGACCTCAGTCATTATCTAGCGCGTTGAAATGAACGCACGTGCTCACCCAATTTCCGTGTCAAATAGAAACTGATTCTATATTCCATCATCGCCTGGTTGATCAGGTGGTTGTTAAGTGTAAAATATGTCGGCAGGGGAAGTGATACTGCTCTATGCTTCTAATGGCCCGTAGTCACTATGCATAATACATTTAATAATAATTATACTTATAGGTTCCTGGCCCCAAACAGTTTGCTTCATCTCAACCCAAAGCACTCTGAATTCGGATGCGGGTCCAGGGGGTGTGATGACCGTGTGGCCTTTCTCCAATCCTCATTTAGGGATCGTTGTCAACAACCCGACACCGCGTCCAAGAATGCATTTCCGCCCTTACACTGCCAGTGGCACGAGATCCGTGACGTTCCCTTCACATTCGTGGACCAGAATATTCTGCCAAATGAGACTAAACACTTCACTTAGAAGGACAGGAATACGGTAGCAATTTGGCAGTCATGACGTAATGCAATTTCGGTATAAACAAAACGTGAATCCTTCACCTGCCGTTCTGTAGGTTATTTTCCAACATTATTCGATCATGGTTCACGCATAAAGTTCACGTTTCCCCTCAAATGTTCACATAAAAATGGAATGGCAATCATACGAAACATTCATGCAAGCACACATACAACCATATTATTTTATCAGCGTAGAGCATCGCTCGATTTTCCTGGAAGTCACGCACCGTACACAACACCGTATGGGAGGGAATTCTGAACTGGACTTCGGCGCGCCCTCGACGCACAAGTCCTGGGAAATAGAACGTCTTCGGCAATGAGCGCACTATTTGCCCAGGATATGGACTCCATCATCGCCAAGAGGCAATGGGCAGGTCCAAATGGCGATACATTTGGACCTCTGAAAATGGGGGTGGGGCACCCTCCATGGGGTTCCATGTTAAAAGTTGAAATTATTTGGGGGGCAAGGCCAACATTGAGGGGGCGCTTTCCCCCCTCAAAAGTATGCAAAACAACATCCATGCTTGGAGCAATGGCTGGGAGCCAGTTGCACTGGTGGATCCAGTGAGCAGCTTGGCCATACCCCCACTCCCCCAACTGCCTGTTTGGCGAGGACACTGTGGCGCAGTTCGCCAGTAAATTCTGCGACCAGTGACCTGTCATCCAGCTCTCTAAGCGAGAACATGAAAGGACAAGTGCAAAACTGGTGGCGATGCAGGGCACGGCTACTGAAGCGATTGCTGTTAACCTTCATATGCGTAACACCGCGCAGTATGGTCACAGAGCGAGCAGTGACACTACAACAGCATCAAGTCAGCGCACTGCATGAGTATGGCAAACGATACGGTGAACAACAGACTGACTATCCCCATCAACAATGCTGGAACTGCGTCGTTCGATCCCCGCCCAGCAATGGGCAAGTATCTAGCCAAGAAAGCGAGACACGATCGGCTTCCGGACCGGCAAACATACAAGAAGAGAGGGTTCTTCCAGAAGTTCTAACGTTCAGAGGGAACGATGTAGGTAGCGTGTTCTCATTGGGGTGCGCGCACCGGGGAGCCATCGCACACGCCAACACTGCCGCGCATCCTGGAAGCGTCGCCGGTGGGCGGCTGAATCGCCGAGCAGATCCGCTAGCGTGAGGCCGTGGTGCACCTGCTGAGTATGAACACCGGGTACGGTGGTGCGGGTGGCATGTCAGCGCCGACCGACTGCCCGAACAGCGCGGCCACCGTCGCCTCACAATGCTTGCCGCATGTGCCCGTGGTGTCGCCCTCGATGTTCCCGCATCACAGGCACTCGTAATCTGCTCCTGTGTCGATCGCACCGCTCCAGCCGCACCAGCTCTCGCAGTCCAGGGCCTGTCCAGTGTTTACAGCCCAACGCCGGCCGCCGGCGCCCGCCGCAGATACCTGTGTTTGTTTAGTCTGGCGCCGCGCCGGCGTACAGTTCAGCTTCGTTATCAGCCCGGCTGCGCCCGGCACGGATCCCAGTCAGCGGCAGCCGCTCAACCTGTCGAAAAGGGGTGGGTACCGTATAGAGCCCGCGCTGTTTGCCGCACAATGTTCTCTTTCCCACCTTACTCGATGTGTATAACCATTGTTTTCGAACCTGATCTACGGTCACTGAGGATTTCCCGTTGACGAGTGCAGGCTGTGAGGCATGCGAGCGAGAGGAAGACTAAAACTATCGAGGGAGGATGCTTACTTATTTTGCGCCAGCGATGCACTGTGGCAGCTGGCTGGCTGATGGTTCGTGTGCTGTACTGTAGTGTGCTCACACGATGAATAGATGTTGCCAAGAGATTGTAATACACATGTTGCGTAGCAGGTAGTGGTGACGACTTTGTCGGCAACGGTGCGAACATAAACAATGGAACCAAAAAACTGTTAGTTGCGAGGGAGGACGCAGCGGTACGGGCTTAACGTGAACTATCGGAGACCTTTTTTCAGCGTACGAGAGACCCGAGCCGGCGGGACCCAGACGATGATGAGGCTTTTGAGGAGAACTCCTCCAGCTCTGGTATCTGAGTAGCTATGGGATCTACTTTATTCGAAATACAAGTAGGACAATATAGAAATTAGGTCGTGTTTTGCTCAACATTTTACGTTGTTCTTGGATACTTGTCACGGGAGGAGCAGCCAAGCCCCCCCCTTAGAATCCAAAAATACATTAGATTAAGCGATAAATTTTTAGATAGTTACCACGCAAAACCCTAAAATTTCGGCGCGCTTGGCGGACCGGAAGCTTTCCCTGTTCGTCACCTTTTGGGGGCCCCCTTAGAAAAATCGTGGCTGAACCACCGCCAGCCACGTATAATCATGGATAACAAATGCGACACACGAAATAACGCTCTTGCAGAGCACACTCTTTTTTCTTCAGAACGCGGTGCTTGTTTATCACCGCCTTACGACCGCGTCTGCTATTGTGCATAGCGCCATATTGGCACTGGCGGATCCAGGGGGGGGGGGGCATTCCGGCCATGGCCCCCCCAAGCGCTTCAAAGGGGGGGGGCCATAGTATCTTTTGGCCCCCCAAACCAACGAAAGTAAACTGAATTAAAATGCAGTAATCTTTGCTGAGGTTAAAAAATAGCGTTCCGGGTGAAATAATCTCCAATTTTACAGGTATTTTTTAATAATTTTTTGGAAGCACATTATGGTAGCATAGTAGATTCTGACATATCGAGGGTTCTATGCTGTTGAAGTTCTGCTTACAGCAAGAGATGACGAAATCAGCAGTTTCATTATTCCTTCGTCAGATAGGTTCATGAAGTTTGTTTAGCCAGTAACGGGCAAGTGGACCCAGTGAGCCAGATTTCGAAAGCGGAATTTGAACAGGATGTTTTGCGCGAGTGACCAGTTGAGCTCAGTTGAGCAGCATGTTTCGTATGTTGGTGTTGGGGTTGCTAAGATGAACAGACAGGCTACATTGACTGATTTTTTTCAAGAAGAATAGCAACAGGAGGTATGTATTTACACTGGCGGATCCAGGGAGGGGCCATTCCGGTCATGACCCCCCCGAAGCGCTTAAAAGGGGGCCATGGTGTCTTTTGCCCCCCCCGAAACCAACAGAAGTCAACTAAATTAAAATGCAGTAACCTTTGCCGAGGTTAAAAAGTAGCGTCTAATGAAAGAATCTCCAATTGTAAATGTTTAAAAAAATTGTTTGGAAGCCAGTGTGGCAGCATAGTAGATTCTAACACACATCGAGGGTTCCATGCTCTAAGTTCTGCTTACAGCAAGAGTTGACAAAATCGGATCCGCCAGTGTGTACACGTGCATGAACGTTGACGTGGTACAAGACGTTGAACGAGAACGTGAACGTTTTGGTAAGCAATAACAAAAATCCGGTAACATAGAAACGGTGGAGGTAGGCTGGGGCCCCTACACAGGAAACTATGTTGTCAATTATTATTTTTTTCTTCAGATGGGCCCCTTTGCCAAATAGTGGTCGAAATCCGGTGCTTTTAACCAAAAATAGCGGGAGAATGGGCACCCTCCAAATCCGTTCGACTCCTCCCCTGATGTAATTCCTAGGTACGCCACTGGGGGAGGGGGAGGGGAGGGGCTGACGCCGAAAACCGAAGTTGCCCCCCCCCCCCAAACCGGTGGGCTAGATCCGCCAGTGGCTGGGCCCCTACACAGGAAATTATGTTGTCATTAATTATTATTGTAAAAATGGGCCCATTTGACAAATAGTGGTAGAAATCCGATGCTTTTAACAAAAAAATAGTGGGAGAATGGGCACCCTCCAAATCCCTTCGACCCCTCCTCTGATGCAATTCCTAAGTACGTCACTGGGGGAGGGGAGGGGCGGGGGCTGACGCCAAAAACCGAAAGTTGCCCCCCCCCCCCACCCAAACCGGTGGGCTAGATCCGCCAGTGCATATTGGTCTGATTAGGTATGATCAAGAAATCCCACCTAGTGAAAACTCCCTAGAGGAGGCCCTGTGTGCTACCAATGTCTACACAACCTATTTATCGGGATGCACCACATAACTTTCATAATGTATTAATTTAAGGAGCATGGCATCTAGGTAGAGTAAGTAGTCTTAGTGAGCTCAGCAAATATGAACATATTGCGCAGCCGTTGAATTTAAGACCATAGGCGTCGGAGTGTGGGGACCGGGTGCCATGGATCCTCCACTGGCGTACCCTGAATTTGGTCCACGGGTGGGGGCGGTCATCTGAAGAGGGCCTCTCGACCTACTCAGCCCCCCCACACAGGCTTTCCAAAACTGTTCGGATTTCTGGCACACTGTTTTCGAAGGGTCCCTAGTTATATTTATGTATATGTATATATGTATATATATATATATATATACATTTATGTATACACATATATATATATATATGTGTATACACATATATAATATATATATATATATATATATATATATATATATATATATATATATATATATATATATATATATATATATATATATATATATATTATATTAGTACGGTGGTAGACCAATCAGGTAGTTATTTGAAATATGGCAGGTATCCTTCCCAGGTCATTCAATTAATTAACCAATCTTTACTTCAGATAACCTTTTTCTGCTTCTGGGTTACTTCGAGGTTCATTTTGATGCTGAAACTGAATGTGGCGTGCATTTCCATCTCGGGGTTAACACAAATTATTGTCCCCAAACATTACTTTGAAGGTTTTAAAGCGAGGTCGACACTACAACCACTGGATCTGTGGAACGACATTTAGCATATTACACATTGTTGGTGTCCTGAGATACTGAGGAATATTATGTTAAACATTTTAAGCGCTTTTCAATTATCGTTTTACACGAACGAGTAAACAGGAAGATCATTTATTTTTTCCGGGAACTACACATTCAAACTGACCTGGGCGACAAATATTAACCCGTATTAGTAAAATCGGTCATAAATCGCGAGATCCCTTCGCGTGTCATACGCTGGTTTTTGGTCAATGTCGCAGTGCCCTCCGTTTGGAACGCTTCGGGGTACAATGCGCAGATCGGAGATGCTGAAACCTCCCGGTCCTCCCGAAAGCTTTCACCCACCTAGATGGCTCCGCAGTTTATTAATGTATGAACAGGGTTTCTTATTCGTAGTAATTACCTATTAGTTCAATGTTGCTATTTTAGCACCGCCCGAAACCTAGCAATTGTTCAGTAGCAGAGCAGAAAATGTGATCTTATCTCACAAATCAAGTTCCTTTCCTTGTTCATTCACTATCTACCTGAGGTATCATTAGATTATCATATGAGACTCGGCTAGCTGTAGACATCATGTGAACCTGATCGGAGTGGTCTCGCGCACAAGCCCTCTGGCACAGGACGGCGGGTCGCGACGCCAGGCACTTATACTCTAATATTCTGCTGCCATCCATTGGCGGAGCGCACCTGCCACCTGCCGACGAGGAAGCGAACCTTCGTCGAACATGTATTTCCAATGGGGAAAGTAGTAGCGCGCCACGGGTACACCCCTTGGTTAATCAAGCCAAAAACTGAATGCAAGCTGAAGTGAGCCGACTTTTAACCGTTGGCCATATGTCATCACCATACTCGCAACCTTTGCTGAGATCTAGATGCAAAAGTACACGACACCGGCGCGGTGGCGTGAACGGACTTCGTTCATTATTTTATTATAAGTAATTCATTTACTTATATGCCATAGTTATAATATTACGAAATGGCGACGTGTTCCTTTAATTTACACTCACCCTCACTTCATCTTGTCTGCATCTTTGGATCAATTCCTGCATCTTTGGATCCAGACATTTGTCAATCCATGATTTGATAGATAGATGGATAGAGACTTAAATACGTCTTGTTTTACCAAGAAGCACTGGGAAATACCCTGCCATACATTATGTTGCAATTATAAAAATTGTCTTGGCCTACTGTCGGGCAGTGCGTTTGGAAGGTGCGAATATACAACAGGCACCCTCTACAGCAATATATTTGCTTAATCATGAACTGAGAGGTACCCTTTCCGGCTATATTATTTATAATCAACTGAAGACAAAAAAATCCATGTTACCGTCACGTGTGTCGCTTACGACTTTCCCGACAAACACTAACAAATAACTCAAAGCTAGCAAATGATTATGAATCGTGAGGCGTCTCGTCCTATCTGCGCACTCTTATCTCACCAATTATTCCGCTGATCGGTTTGCCCTGCTCCAGCCGCCCTCACTGAGCACGTCTTGTTTTTCGTGCTGTTGCTGTCTGTTACTGTGGCTGCCCACGGCAAACTGAGGACCTGCCATTCCAGGTTGAGTCCTGCAAGCCACCACGCTGCCCTGCTGACAAGACTCTGATCAGGTCATGGCGTGACGTCACCCAACAAAATGGCGCTGAACAACTGGTGCTTCTGCGTCCCTCTCCGAACGGGAGTGCTGATCGTCGCGGTCCTGTACCTCGTCGTTAACGTTGCCTTCGTGCTCGTCTCTGCAAGCTTCGCCACCTTCTTGGTTGTGTCGCGAATGCCCTCGGATTATGACAATTGTGGGTTCATCACGAGGAGAAGTATGCATCTTCTCTGCATAACAATTGGTTTTCTGGGTTTTTTTTGCGGTTTGAACATAACAATGAACATTTTGCTGGTACACAGCGTGCGTAGCCATTAACGCAAGCCATCAACGCATTCATGCGGCCCTGGATCGTTTGGTACGGTATTTTCCAAGGTATCGTCACACTCGCCTGGGTTAGGGTTTCGGTTTGGCTCCTGGTGCTCTTGGTGGGCGGCCGTGCCGCGCCCATGGGCGCGCTTATCGCGTTCTTCTGCATCAGTGTGTGTGTGTATGAATTTGGCCAGCCTGCCACCGTGTGGTGATGTCGGCTGTTTCCGGTTGTTGTTGTTGTGTTGGTGTTAAGCGGTATAAAGGGGTGAGGGGTATGGTAGGAGGATTAGTCAAGGGGTGGAAGAAGGTGTTGATTGGTTAAGCAGTGTCGAAGTAGATTCCTGTAGTGTAGAGTAGAGCTGAGTAGAGTAGAGTTGAGTAGAGTTGGGTTGAGCGGAAGTATAGTAGAGTTGGTCGGAGTCCGAAGATGTTGCGGTTGAGAAGAGTCGCCAGTCCGGACGGTGCCAGATTGGGGTACGGGGTGTAGTGGGGGGTTTGGGGTTGGGTCTTCGCCTTGGTTGAGACATTGCAAGAACGTTGAGTTTTGGGGTATATTTTTGTTTTTCTTTTGTTGTTCTTTAATCAGCGTCATGTTTTCGTTTTTTTTGTGTGGCTATTTTGTTCATTTTTTTGTAACATCTTTTTGTTTTCGTTCCATCTTTTGTTTTGTTTTTTGTTCTTTTGGTTTTGTTTTTTTTTTCTTCTTTTTTTCCCCTTTTTCACAGTTGTTCTAGTATGCGTGTGATAGAGAGAAAGTGGAAGACATGTTCGTGTAGTGCTCGATGTTCGTCGTTGAGGAGAGTAGTGAGGTTTAGTGGGATGTTGTGTGTGGCGCAATAGTTGGTGATATGTTGTCTTTGGTGGTTGTATTTGGTGCAGTAAATGAGTATGTGTTTGATTGTGAGTATTCGGTGACATGTTGTGTATTGTGGTCGCTGTTGTCGTAGGATGAGGTAGGAGTGTGTGAGTGCTGTGTGTCCTGTTCGTATGCGTGTTAGTGTACGTTCTTTTTGTCTGGTGTGTTGGTTGATGGAGTGCCATTGTTCGTGTTTGGGGTGTATTTCGTGGAGTTGTGTTATTGCTGTGTCCCAGGTTTGTTGTATGTGTTTGTTGAGGGCTTGGCGTATTGTGGGGTAGTAATCGGATTTTGAGTATGGGCATTGCGTGGTTTGTTGTAGTGTTGTAGCTAGGTTTGCTTCTGTGTCTGCGTGTTCGTTACCGTGTATGTTTGTGTGGCTTGGGATCCAGAGAAGTAGTGGGCGTTGTTGGATGTTTAGTTTGTTATGTATGTAGAGTATTTTGGGAATGAGTGGGTGTTTGAATTTGGTGTATGGTGTTATGCTTTGTAGTGCTGATTTTGCGTCTGTTGCTATGATATTGTGTTGCATTTGTGTGTTATAGATGGTGGAGTATGCCGAGAAGATTGCGTAGAGTTCTGCTGTGTATGTGGATGCTGTGTCGTGCAGACGGGCACGTAAGATGACTCGGGGCGGTGCTGTATTTGTATACAGCACCGCCGCTGTGCCCGTCTGCTGTGTATGTGATTTGGAGCCGTCTGTGTAGATGATGTTGTGATTTGCATATTGTGATGTGAATTGTAGGAAGAGTTGTTGAATTTCTGCGTCTGTGTATGTGTGTTTCGGTTTGTCTATGAGGAAGTGTGTTGTGGGTGCTTGGTGTTTCCACCATGCTGTGGGTGGTGGGAGGGGTTGTGTTGTGGGGAGTGTGATTTGTAGTCTATTTGAGTGTTGGTGTATGCGAGTTCCCATCGTGGTTTTGAGTCGTGTTGCGTTCATGAGTATGTGTCTGCGTTTGGTGCGGATTTTGAGTGCTTCAGTGCATGGGTGGTGTTTGACAAGTTGTGTTTTGTAATGATATCTAAGTAGTGCTTCTGTGCGTCTGTGTTTGAGTTCTGGTATGTGGTTGTATATGTGCAGTGCGAGATAAGGTGTAGTGATGTATGCTCCAGTGGCTATTTTGAGGCATTGGTGTTGTAGTGTGTCTAGTAGGTGGATGTTTGATTTAGCTGCATTTTCGAAGAGTGTGGGATCCGTATTCCAAAATTGGCCGAATGAGTGATTTGTAGAGAGTTAGAAGTGTGTTTCGATCGGATCCCCAGTTTGTGCCAGAAAGTGCTCTGAGGATGTTTATTCGTTTTGATGCGCGTTTGTGGATGTCTAAGATGTGTGGCCGAAAGGTAAGTCGTGGGTCTAATGTGATACCTAGGAATTTTGTTGTAGTTACAAATGGTATGGGTGTGTAGTCTATTTTTAGTGGTTGTAAGTTTGTGTATCGAGTGTTGCCAAATAGCATGCACTTCGATTTGTGTGGTGCTATGTGTAGGTTAAGTAAGGCTAATTTGTTGTGTAGTTCTGATAGTGCTCTTTGTAGTGTTCCTAGTGCGTTGTTGGGTGTTTCGTGTGATGTCCATATTACTATGTCATCTGCGTATATTGCTATTTTGGTCGGGAAGTTGTCAGTGATGAGTGAGTTTAGGCCTAGAATGAAGAGGAGGGGACTTAGAACGGAGCCTTGCATTAAGCCGGTCGTGGGGAATTTAATGTCTGACGTGTGGGGCCCAATTTTGACTTGAAATGATCTGTTTAGTAAGTAGAAATGTAGGTAGTGTATTAGTCTTCCTTGTATGTCTAGGTTGTATAGGTGTTGTAAGAGTGCTGTGATGTTGATAGTGTCATATGCTTGTTTGAGATCCAGGAAGACGGCGACGGTGGTACGTTTCTGTGCCGCCGCTTCCTGGATGTGGGTGGTGAGGTAGGTGAGGTTGTCAAGACAGGAGCGGTTAGGGAGAAAGCCTGATTGTATAGGAGAGATTAGTTTTTGTGTTTGAATAATGTAGAGGAGGCGTTTTTTGACAAGGCGTTCAAAGAGTTTGTGGAGACAGCTGGTTAGTGCGATAGGGCGGTAGGAGTCGCATAGGGTTCGGTCTGTGTTTTGTTTTGGGATAGGAATGAGCAGAGCGTGTAGCCAAGATTGTGGGTATGTATGTGTTGTCCATGCGGTGTTGTAGGTGTCCAGTAGTGTTTGTAGTGCTTGTGTTGGTAGGTGTTTGAAGAATGAATAGTGTATGTTGTCTGGTCCTACGCTTGTGTTTCCTGTTTGTGTGATTGCTATTTGTAATTCTGTGAGTGTAAACCTAGTGTTGTAAAGGTGTGGCCGTGTGTGTCTGATTGGTGGTGGGGGGTGTCGTGCGAGTGTGGATGACCTAATGTGATAGTTGTGTGCGAAAATGTTTGCTATTCTTTGTGGATCTGTGGTGGTGACGTTGTTGTGTATGAGTGTGATGGCTTTGGCTGGTGGTCTTTGTCGATGTTGGAATGTTCCAAGAAGTGTCCAAATTTCGCCGAGAGGAGTGAATCTGTTAAATTGGGTGCAAAATTTATTCCAGGACGTTTTTTGGCATTTTTAATGGTTCTTTTGCAGGCTGCCCTGAGTTGTTTGTATACTGTGAGTGTTTCTGGTGTGCGGTGTCTTTCGTGTCTGTGTCGTGCGTGGTTCCTCGCGCGGACCGCCCGGTGGCATTCGTCGCTCCACCAGGGTGCCGCGCGAGGTTTGTGTTGATGGCGTGGTTTTGTTTGTGGTATGTGTTGGTGTGCTGTGGTGATGAGGATGTCTGCAAATTGTTCTGGTGTGAGGTGTGGGTTGTGTGCTGTTTGTGCTGCTATAGATTCTGAAAAGGGTGTCCAGGATGCTTTTTTGAGGTTCCATCGGCCCGTGGGTGGATGTGGTGGGCCGGTGGTCGGGATTTGGTTAAAGGTGATGGTTATGGGTGCGTGGTCACTGAATTGAGGATCGGGGTCGGATGTCCATGATAGGGTAAGGGCTATGCGTGAGGATGCCAGGGTTACGTCAGGGGTAGTGTGGAGGGTGTGGTTAATGGGGACGAGGTATGTTGGTGATCCGGTGTTGAGTATTGTGAGGTTATGTTGTGTAGCCAGTGTGATGAGTGTGAGTGCTCTGTGATCGGGTCGTGTGGTGCGGGTGTCCCATAGTGGGTGGTGCGAGTTGAAGTCTCCTGTGACTATGACGGGTGTGTGAATTTGATCGAGTGCCTTGTTTAATTCCGAAAGGGTTTCTGTGGTTCGCGAGGGGGATCGTATATGTTGATGAGTGTGTAAGCTGTGTTGTGTAGGTGGATTTCCGTGAGTAATATGTCTGCTGTGGTGTTGAATTGTATCAGGCGGTGCGGTGTTGTATTCCTAATGTATGTGCATACTCCGCCTGATCTGTATGTGTGTGTGTTGTGTGTGTCTTGTCTGTGTAGCGTGTAGTGAGATATGTTGAATTGGTATGGGTCATGAGGCTTGAAGTGTGTTTCCTGTATGCATAGTGCTGTGTGGTTTGTTTGTAGTGCGTAGTGTTTGAATTCTGGCCAGTGTCTAATGAGTCCATGCGTGTTCTATTGTAGTATTGTGTTCATTGTCTGTGAGTGTTGGCACGAGTGAGTGGTCTGTTGGGTGATTGTTTTTTGGCGGTGTTTTTCGTGGGCCTATGAGGTTCTTGTGGTTGGGTGGGGGGTGGTGTTGGTGTTGGGTTGAAGGGGATTGTGATGTCTGAGTCAGTTGTGGTGTGATCGGTGTCCGTTTGCTCTGATCCGGTGTCTGTGTGCGAGTGTTGTGCCAGTGATATGTTCGATGTGTGTGAGGTTGGGGATGTTGAGGATTCTGGTTGGTAGGGTGGTGGCGGTGGAGGGTGGCAGGGTGGAGTAAGTACCTGTGAGCGGTTTGGGATAGGTGGTGGTGCTTGCAGTGGTCTGTAGGTAGTGGGGTGTCCTGGCGTCGCGGGGTGTTTCTTGTGTGTGTTGGTGTTGGTCGGTGTTGGTGTGTCTGTTCGTTGTGAGTTTGTGTTTGTGTTCTGCTTGCGTGGTGATCGTGTGGGGAGAGCCGGGTATTCTGTGTAAGAGAGTGGTGGTGCTGATGTGTGGTTCCCCGGCTCTGTGCGGCGAGTTGGCCACGCCGCCTGCGGGCCGAAGACCACTGCCCTGGCGTCGGGCAGGGACATGCCCCCGAGATGGACTCGGCGGAGCACCTCGCGCTCCGCCCGCCACCGGGGGCAGCCCCCGTCCGACGCCGCGTGATCCCCCCGCAGGCGGCGCAGTGGCGCTCGCCGCTTGTGCACTGGTCAGTGGGGTGTGGCTGGGCGCAGTTCCCGCATGTGTGTGTGGTGCTGTGGCACCCCCCCCCCCTTTGAGTGGCCATAGCGCTGACACTTGGCACAGCGTCGCGGGAGGGTGCAAGTGTACTGACGTCGTACCTAATGTATCCTGCTTTAATGTGTTTTTGGTGGTGTGCGTGTGTTAAATGTCAGTATGTGGAGTCCTGTGCTGCGTGTGTTCCTCGGGGCCGGCCGGTACACGGCGGTGACGCCCTGGTCGAGGAGCCTCTCGACCAGGACGTCCGCCGATATACCGGCCAGCTCTCTCGCCATAATGGTCCCTTGTGAAGTGTTAAGGTGTGTGGCAGGGGTGATGGTGACCGGGATGTTGAGGATGGCGTGCATGTTAGGTAGGAGGCGTGCGTCGATGTTGTTGTGTGCTTGTATGAGGAGCGCCCCTGACCTAAGTACCTTGGCGTGTAGGGGCGCTCCCGTGTAGGTGGCGAATTCCTCATCTACACGCCAGGGGTCGAGGGAGCCCATGGACTCCCCGTCCCCCGGCGGCAGATGAAGAATTCGCCTGTGGGTGTGGTGTCGTTGGCCATGTTTCTGTGGGTACGTGGGCTGTTGTATGTGTTTATGTTGTATGTGGTGTTGGGGAAAGGTGCGTTGTGACAGGTGTGTGTGCAACAGTGAACAATACAATAGTTGGCGGAGGGTATAGAAGGGCGTGAAGAGAGCAGACTTGTGCTCGACTCGAGTTGAATCAAGAATCGACTCATGAATCAATCGTTTTTGGATGAGTCGAGAGTTGAATCGATTCCTTTCTACAAAACATATTTTGAGTCGTGAGTTGAATCACATCTTTCTAAAAAATAAATGAGTTGAATCATGAGTCAATCATTTGAATCACAATGAGTCATTTGAGTCTTGTGACACAAATGCATGTTATGAACAAATAATATGAAGCATGTATGTGTGAATATTATGTCATGACACAAAGTAGGGAGTAAAAACACAGCATAATTATTCATAAGTAGCAATACAATTGTCAACTTCTAATCTGCCAGTGAATAAAGAATGAAGGGTACCAGTACTGAAGTTATTTACCAAAAACCAATTACAAGAACTACAAATAATTATTCATGTTAAGCTTGGTATCCACAATCAGTATCATGCACGAGTCAATCCTAGTACCAGGAGTACAACACATAAATGGGTTGTAATTGTGAAAAAGAATATGGAACCAACATTGTCCTGCACTGGAATTGGCATCTGCACGGCCTTGATCTGCACTTAATAAAATTATGTTGGCTTGTTATTTGTCACCTGCGCATCTGGTATCATATCAGACGCGTGTGTGACGAATAACAAACAAAGGTACCTTTACTAGAAGGTAGATGGAAGTTTTCTTTCAAGCCTACATGACGTCATTCGAAGTTTTTAAAAAAATATATTGTATCAATTTGTGTAATTTGGTTCATTTGGTATCAATTTGGCTGTAGATGACTTTTTTCTCCTATATATGAAGGAAATGTGTACTGGATATAACATATTTTAACCAGTTTATAGATGTCTTCTGTAATATCCTAAAACTTAGTCTGGAATACAAGCATTATCTTTTATTTAAGCAAATAGCATTGTTCTTGTTATAGCAACATATGTTCAACTTTATTGATGAAAATATCAAGTATTTTGGAATGCGTGGCATTATATAGGTTTTGTTCAGGTGATTTGAGCACGATTGCTCGAAGTCCTGACCTGTGTAATTTAAGCAATGTCTCAAACTTATATTTATAGAGGAGAGGTTATCATTCTATATCATTATATTGAGGTTGATTCTTTCCATCGACAATTACAGGATTTGTGCAAAAATGGCACACATTTTTGATCAAAATGTTGTTTTTCTGGTGTTTTCTAATGTGATTTCAACGAATTTGACGAGGAAAGATTGAAGAAATTGAATATGTTTTCACTTAGATATAGAAGGCTGAGAGGAGATCTCATCGAGGTCTTTAAATTTGTTCATGGTTAGGAGCAGGGCTATCTCAGGGAACTGTTTGAATTTAACAGAAATGATGCAATTAGAGGTCATCAATTCAAAATTAAAGTTAATCACAGCAGTACAAGGTTAAGACAGTCCTTCTTCACCAACAGGGTAGTAGAACACTGGAACCAGCTGCCAGAAACCATTGTCAGTAGCAACACACTGAACATCTTTAAGAACAGCATAGACAATCATTATAAGAATAGGGGGCTTGTTTTTCTGTATTCCAGGGAGAGTTGATCAACACATTTGATGGACAACTGGTTCAGTGTACAGAGTGCAACCAAGAAGGGCCCTTGTGGCTCATAGTTGCACTGATCTGTTATGTCTTTATATGTCTTTATGTCATTGATTTGGAAAAATATAAAATTCCCAAAATATAAGCATCTAATAAATCAGTCGAAGAAAATAATTTAACTACGGGTCTTCTCCCTCTATATTGTTCCTGAGACCACTTGATCTGGGAACAAAAATCAGCTGTAAAACCACCTATTGTAGAGGTAACTTTAGTAAGAATACCTATTAAACTTCCAGAAATTTTGGACATATCCTTACTAAACACACTTCCCTTCTTAGTAAATATACATACTAAACCTCCGAGGATGTATTGGACAGCTGTGCCCAAGGCCTATCGAGTAAATGCTGTGCCCGAGGCGATTCACTAACAGCTGACTGGCAGTCAGCTGACGGTGACTCGGATGCATTTTTTATATAAACAAAGCGTGAGGGGTAATACTTGAAGATTACCATATATACCGAATATATACCGAATTAAGGCAGAAACATACGGTTTTCGATGTCAAAGAGTATTACGTCAGGTGCATGAAGTGTTGAACTTATTCTTTATCACGTCTATGACACACCAGGTACGGATGATTATACGCGATGTGCTATATTTGTATAGTGAAGATTTTGATTGTTTATTTCTTTGGCAACTGAAAAGTACCATTTGCAGGGAAAATGAGTGGTCGCATCGTCATTTTTTACGTGAAAATACCATGCATTCAAAATAAAAATTCCAAAGAATCAAAATTTACCTTGATCTCCAATTATACCCAAAGTTTTAGCAAAAATAATATATTCAACAGATAAAGATGTTTCAATGTTAGAGCATCTTCGTTGGCGTCTAAATAAATACTAATCCCTTTCTTTAATTGGACACAGATGAAGATGCGTAGACATCAAACTGTCTGTCGAATAAATCATTTTTGCAATAACTGTTTTCACATCACATAGGGGAAGAGGGGGGATATCTGAACATGTTCTGTTTTCTGAACACCTACCTTTGGTCGTCTCCCACATCATGTTCAGTGCATAAATAACAAATAGATGGCGGTATTCATAAATGATGGACCTGTCGCTACCAAAACATGAAAGTCTGATCACATAATTCTACCTATGCTTTGTGTACAGAGGTTGCGAAGTTCACAGGAACCACTGTAGGCTTTGAAGAGCAGTTGACTTTAGGAAACCATAAGGAAGTGACTTCCAATTTTTTTTTGCAATTACACCAGCATTTTTTAGTGCTACTAATAGCTTGTACTGCAACAGCTACAGTGAGGTAATCCTGAACAACAACATTTTCATGTTCAGGATACGGCACACCGCTATAAAATAATCATCTGTTTTAAAGTAGCTCTTTGCAAGTGGTTAGAAGATTTTAATTGAAAGGAACTGTTTGAATATGGATAGCTTGTTCATTTTTGTGTTCAGTAAACACAGTACCATTACTGGTTCAGCCATACAGAAGCAGCAGGAGAGCTATTTCTTGCATAATGCCTAAAGTGTTTAGGACCCCCCCCCCTTCCCCTATGTAATATATATATATATATATTATTATTATTATTATTATATTATATACATTATATTTTATATGTATATATATTTATAGTGTGGCAGTGCACACCAAATCATATGGCTTATGAGTCTGATACCATTGAGTCGGATCTGAATCGATTAAAATTTGTTTGAGTCGTGAGTTGAATCGGATCTCTGTAGCTCTGAGTCTGAATTGAGTCGAATCAAATAATTTTAACCTGCTGTGAATCATGAGTTGAATCGGATCTCAAGATCTATGAGTCAAATGTGAGCCGATTCAAAAAATTTGAGTCGAGCACAAGTCTGGAAGAGAGCCCAACAGATTGTAACAGAGGGGCAGAATAGTCGAAGAGAACACAAAGAAATCGGAGAATGTGCGTGAAGAGAGCACGGTCAGACAGGGCAGATAAAGATCGTGCAGAGGGCACTAGAGGGAAAGTCGGGGGTGGGGTGGAGGGAGCCCGGGGCGGGAGGGAGTGGCGGCACCGCCGGACTGACCTTGGAGCAGAGGACGATAGCCGTAGATACAGGTGTAGAGGTAGGCGGTAGATGTAGCTTGTAGAAGTAGCGGTGATGAAGCTTGTAGAAGTAGCGGTGATGAAGCGGAGAAGTAGCCGAAGTGATGACGATGATGGCGCACTGCACTGCACTGAAGGTCTTGTAGTTCAGGTGGGGTAGAGAGGAGTAGGTAGGTAGTAGTGGAAAGAGATGAGAGGTGAGGTCGTTGTGCAGAGAGGTTGTGTAGAAGGTCTTGTGGTCCGGTGTCGTGTAGTGTAGTGTAGTGTTGGTGGCAGGTGGCTGGAGCTGGTGTGTTCAACTGCGTCTTCGCACCGATCTCGTGCGGTGCTGTAGGCGCTTCCAGGTCCTAACGTACGTAACGTAGACGTGCGAGCGAATCAGCGAAGAGAGTATGTTCTGCATCAGTGTGACTGTGGGAATGATCGTATTCGGCGTGATGTGGTTCTGGTACGCATGCGTGGTGTCCTACTACATTCAGCTGGCACCCAGCGACCACTATGTCATGGAACCACTGCGTTGCACTGCGGCGGACATCCCGGAGGTCACGGCGTAACCGCGCCCCTCCAGGTCAATGTCAGCTATGGATATGTGCTTTTGATGATCAGGTGGTATGACTCGACTACTCGACCTCCATTACTGATTGGAAACGTTGATGTTTGCGTGTGAAGAGGGAACACAATTCTGTGGATTTTTGCATGGTGGGTGTCCACGAAAGGATACCAATACACCTCGCGTGCTGATTGATACTTCTATTTCGGAGCTTTTCGGTTCGTATAAACAATCTGTGGATGCTACTTACAGCAGGACTGATAATAATTTGCACCAAGTGGTTCTACTTGATTACAGCCATGGTCTTAGCCCGGCTGACTATCCCCAGTTTTAGTCGTCTGATGGCTAAAGCTGGCTACAGCTTAACTGTGTTTGAGGTTTTAGTCACTTTGACTTACCTTCAATCTAAATAACTATCCACTTTGGTATGAACTGGTTAAATGTCACATACGCTAAAGTGATACTTTGCATGAGTAATGTGGGAACTATGGGCAAAATAGGTAATATTGAGGTGGTAAGTGCAGTTCAATTCAAAATAATGGCTGATGGGCAAACACGACAGGCTATGTCAATGCATTTGACGGAAGCATGCCGCAAATAAAGCAGAATAATGTCTGAACTGATTCTGAACTGATCACAAACTTTGTCCGATGTTACTACAACATGACGCGACTGTCAATACAAATGAAGGTGACGCCACGCTGCCGCTTTGGGGTTAGGTTAGGTTAGGTTAGGTTTTTGCCATAGCAACAATGTCACATCGCAGCTTTTGCAGTCGTGGTTTTGTCGTGTAACAGTACGTCGCGCCGAAGTATCTGCATTCGCCGTCGCGCCGTCGCAGGGAAATCGGTGCCAGCACTGTGTCATGTGTCATGAAAGTACGTTTTCTCGCAAAAAAATAACAACTCCCGATGTCATGTTATGGTGTCATAGAAAACACGAAATATGCAGCAAAATCCACATTCTAACAAGCTTTCAATTAGCGAGAACCAGTTGAAGTTTGCCCTGTTCCGTACTGAGGGCGACGCTAGCGCGCCTCTGGTGGTTGTTTCCGGAACAATGTACACAACAAGATAAAGGCGAGTAACGGGTTAGCGGTTATAAACAAACAAAAAATGAGTAATTCCTGTGAATACAACAGTGGTGCAGCCAGGATTTTCTTCATGGGGTTCCGACCGAAATAGTGTCATGAAAGAGAGAACGCTTTCGGCGCGTTTCGTGCGCCGCAAATTTTTTGGTTCCCCGAGGTGAAGATCTCACGGTTTCTCGCTTGATCCAGTACATTTTTGTTGCTGGGAGGGGGAGGGGATCCTTCGCTGCATTTCTGGATGACAATGATCTACCCAACCGGCCCATGGACAAAGACCATTCCACATTCCACCGTCTTTGCTCTGGCCTGACAGACCATTATATTCCACCAGTATTTTCATGCGCGGCCGGGTGGGCCGCCATGGCACAGCAGCGGGGGAAGTCGGCTGTGGCTGACAGCCTAGAAATTGTTCAGTCTCCCCCCCCCCACATACACACAGGTTTCAGCCCCTAAAGCGAAGATATTGCGTGACCCTTTTGCCCCCGCGCTGCCTCCAACGAAGCTTCAGCCCTCCCGAAAGTCATCCGTCCCCGGACCAGCAATCGCCCTTTGCCACATGTTCTACCCCATTATTTAACTCGTGTTGAGCAATACCAACAGTATTCACACCAACATGTGCACAATCTGCCTTGATGAGCTGAAAAAAAAAATACTGCATTGACAGCGGATCGGTTCGGTATATCGAACAGGGCTAAGGCAGCGATAGTCAACATGTCGCATCTGGGCATTGGACATGCAACTGAACAGATGCGACATACGTGTTTGGTCGATGCAAAGACCTGGCGGGGTAGGAATGCCATGAGAACGCATGAAGCCAGCCGGCGAGCCGATCTGTTCCATGAGTCAGGAGAGCGGACTCTGTCAGTTATTGGTCTGGCGAGCCGATCTGTTCCGTGAGTGTGGGCTCTGTATTTTGACTGAGGGAAAGACAGCACATTCGTGAAACAGCCGACGTCGTCCTGTCAGGACGATGTCGCATTTTGCCATTGTTTGTGAGCCGGGAACTGATTATGTTTCTCACTATACTCCTCAGTCTGGGAAGGCCATCTAAATGAAATTATATCACTTTGAAACAGGTACGGTGATAACGTCATCGTCTTGGGCTGCGACCCGGTGTCCGTGCACGCAGGCAAACGATGGCATTTTCGCCTGTATCAGCTAATTCTGGAGACGTCGGTGCACAAGTTCTAAACCAGTGCACTGTCCTGTCAAACCGGTTTGTGTGTCAGCCTCACGCCAATGAGCTGTCCGATAGGCATTCCGAAGCTGTGATGGCGCGACGATTGGTTCAATCGCGTTCACGGGCCCGTTGGATAGGCCTGCCACCGGCTCAGTCGACAAAACAAAATCATCTCGTGTTTTCGAAGCTATCAAGGGAAAGGTTGTTAGTTAGTTAGTTATTTGGGTTTTAGGGAGCATCAACTGCATTGGTTATACAGCGCCCATACATATACAGGTTATACAGCCAAGGGAAAGGTTGAATACTCAGATGGGAAGCGTTGAATGCCCAGATGAGAGTGCGCTGAGTGAACTGAGTAGTGATCAGCGGCCACTGTTCAGCCTAGACATCGCTGTTAAACAATGACAGGCGCCGGGAGACGTCGCTGTTCAACACCGACAGGCGCCGGGAGACGTCGCTGTTCAACACCGACAGGCGCCGGGAGACAGCTCTGTTCAACACCGACAGGCGCCGGGAGACGGCGCTGTTCAACACCGACAGACGCCGGAAACGGCGCTGCTCAACACCGACAGACGACGCCAAAACGCGTTCAACACCGACAGGGGCCTTAAACCACAGGGCGGAGACGGCGCTGTTCAACACCGACAGACGCCGGAAACGGCGCTGCTCAACACCGACAGACACCGGGAGACGGCGCTGCTCAACACCGACAGGCGCGGGAGAGGCGCTGTCAACACCGACAACGCCGGGAGAGTCGCTGTTCAACACCGACAGGCGCCGGGAGACGGCGCTGTTCAACACCGACAGACGCCGGAAACGGCGCTGCTCGCACCGACAGACGCCGGGAACGGCGCTGTTCAACACCGACAGGCCCGGGAACGGCGCTGCTAGCACCGAAGAGCCGGGAGACGGCGCTGTTCAACACCGACAGACGCCGGGAGACGGCGCTGCTCAGCACCGACAGGCGCCGGGAGACGGCGCTGCTCGCAAGGTTGGTTCGCTCAACCACGCAAGGTGAGAGGCATATGAAACGCTGAAATTTGGCATTGGTGCACTGATGAATGAACGAGAAACAAAAGTTGTTTTTTTAACGGGATAACACCGGTTTGCATTACGCTTCCTATTTTTGTTGTTTGTTTCTTTGTGTGTAGATGAAGGGACCGAAAAAAAGGACGTCACCATATTTACCTACCAGTTCTACTTTCGCCCACTATCTGCTTAATCTTGCAAAATTATGTAGGAGGATGTATTGCTCATTCCACTTTTTTAATGTTGTAGGCGCCTCAACTTAACTTCGCGCCTACTTAGGCTCTACACCGTACACCATCGCCAAGCGAGGAGCCACGCGACCTGGTGACATTCATCGTGTCCCACTGCACGCCTATGTGGTTCTTGAAAAGTCTAACAACAGCCACCGCACGATTGGGCCGAAGGACATGCACCAGAGCCTGCAGTATTTGCGACAGCTTCCTCGCCACCTCAAGCAGCTGGTGTGTCCCGCTGCACAGCATAACGTTTACTGGTGCCAGCCGGAAGCCGTCCTTTTGGCCCTGGCAGGGGACAGCGGCCCTGCCACTCGCGACAGAGCTGCATCGCGCATTTAGCCTGCAGGAGCCGCCACAGCCGGGAGGTGGTTCGGAAGTGCAGGCTATCCAGAAGTGCAGTGTGACGGTGCCGTGCCTGGCAATTAGCGCACGCTACCTGTGGCGGCACGGCGGGGAAAGAGGAGTACAGGGCGATGAGAAGGGAGTGTGCAGGGACGGGGAGGAATGACGATGAAACAACGATGAGGCCACGTGAGGGTATCGTGAGGGATTTCCCATCTTCGCGGTTTAATTTAACACCAGACAGCGAAACGACTGTCAGTACCGGCTTTCGACACTAGACGGCGCTGCGATCGTACAGCCGCAAAACTTCAATTGTTTCGTTCTACTTGAGTTTTGCATAAACGGAAAATACCCTTTACTTGAGTGTTCTAAATCCCCGGTACACCATATATTCTTATCGGCACCGTATTTTGTGACACATGACACACCCTAATGTGCATTGCTACATATTTCTTACTGTTTGAAGTGGATCGTGGTAATTGAAGAGGTTATGTGCCGCTAATATAACACTGAAAGTTTGGGTCAGTCTGGCCCCCGGCAGCGAATTTCAACCGGTTTATATATAACAGTTTGAATTACTGGCCAAACTATTTTGAGCCGTTTTGACCCACTCCAACAGATGCGTATGGTATATTCCTTATAACTTAACTTGTGGTTTTCTAGTTTACAGATATACGCATTTGTCATCCTCTGCATGTGGAATCAAAATCCGCCTACCTAGCTGCAGGTCTAGATCATTATCTCCACAACCGTGTGGGTCGCTGCTCCCAAAGTCTACGTGGTGTCAGTCACTACACTTTCTTCAGACGACACCACCACTGGCTCTGGCCTCGTCCCTTCGCATATAAATTGCCACCTCCCATGCCTGTTTGCTTTACCAGCAGATTGCACAAGTCATTGAGCGACACCATACTATGGCCTTGCACTGAGCAGAGTTGAACTAAATTCAGATAGGTTTGCATAACACGGTCCCGTTCACCAGGCCATTGCCAGGTCCTGTTACCCATGCCATTATCCGGTACCGTTCCCCGGTACCGTTCCCCGGTACCGTTCCCCGGTGCCAATCTCCGGTACCGTTCCCCGGTGCCGTTCCCCGGTGCCGTTCCCCGGTACCGGCACTTTGCATGGTCGCGTTATATAATTCCGCTCCCCCGTCATATTATTTTATCGTCCCTGCTCCAGTTTACCAATCTACCTGTCTGTACAGCACACATGTTTATTCGTTTATTTGATATTAGCATGTCCACACCGTAATACGTTTAACAAGGCAGTGCATCTAAACCACTCAAACTACCCCTACTTTTGCAATGGGACATCGAACAGAACAAGCAGTGCTTAAAGTGAAGTCAGGGATCTCTAGCATCGGCAACTTAGCTTTGACCCAGTAGCTGGCTGCATCCCGCCGACCATAAGGATGGTTGAATCCGCGCACTCCTGTTTTTTATCATTGCTCCTAAGCGAAGTTGTCACAGCCATGAATCACTGCGAATTGTCCTACGATTGAATAGCAGATCGTTTAAGGAACAAGTATCGTGAACACCTATTAGGATTGGTGAATGGGTTCAAGAACAACCCTAAACGGTACTGGATGTTTGTCAAAGCGTTCAAAGCGTCACAACAGGTGTCACATGTGATGGAGTTACACGGTTTGGTGTGATGATCACCTGTGATGGAGGTTGTCCCATGAGCTACGCAAAGCGGAGGCGCGCTCACGAGCTCTATCCTTCCGTGGTCCCCGAAAAATAATCCTTGTGTGTTTGCAAGAACCCCGCACTCTGCACAGGTGAGGGTGAAGATTGTCATGAGGTCTAAGATTGTGCTCAAGTTGAAGTCCGAGTTCTGAACGTGATTTAAAGTTGAATATCGTTGCTTCTCTCTTCTGACTACGCTATGTTTCCATACGCAGCACTTCGCATCTACTATTCCTCGGGTGCTGCAGAATTTCAGGAGCAGCCGCGAAATGCAAGTGCAGCTGCCTGTTGCCACGGCAGGCTGAGCATTGTTTCTGCTGTTCACGAGTGACCGGCGATCGCGGAAAGTCGTGCTGAAACACCACTGACAGCACCAGGGTTCATAGTATAAACTTATATTGGTCAAGCTTGCAGCATCTTCATCATCGAATATAACTTGCCATTCCGGCCTCAGATAGCCAAGATGTTGGGCTTTGCCACTTGTTTAAAAATTGTTGCTCAGGTAATAATCGGTGAGGTGGCCATAGTGTGCACAAAATATAATGGTAATAAGCAAGTCAAAAGCAGTTCAGCTATTTCAAATGACATGTCTCGATTCCACCCAGTGCGTATAGAAATACTATATTTGTACTGCTTTATAAAATATGTAAGCCCAACCTTCATCAAAGGGGAACCATCATGGCCCAGTTGGCATCACCCCCTTCCCCCCCCCCCCTCGAATCCGCCGGTGCGAATGCTCTTCCTGCTATTTCCCAAATCAAACCAATTTGGCGGAGTACTTGCTCCCTGGGTTTATCCGCAGACATATTCCTGACTTCTCATTATACCGCCAAAGTCCACCTGGAAGGGTCGTTACTGTATGACCATACGTGGTAAAGACACCCTTATCGGCGCAGCAAACCAATTGTGCGGTTCACCTCAGCGTAGACCGAAACGGACATGTTTGCGCGCAGCTGGTCCGGGCCCCTCCACCCATCGGAATGCACCCCAGCGTCCGGGAAGAAGATTTGGCCAGCAGCATGTCAACATCGTGTCCACCAGCTAGACACATAGTTGTGTGGGACATGGGTAAGGCCCAATAGTTACAGTGGTAGCAACAACGCATTATAGATTATGTCGCTTCGGATTTAGAAGGGTTTTGACGTGTTCCATCATCGGTATATTAAGTTGCTCTTCCGCATTTTCTTTTCGCGCCGTAGCACAGTGGGTCAGCTGACCTCCAAAACTTCCAGTAGGATTCAAAATATCATATTCATCGTTTGAAACTTCACTTGGCATCTTCCTTCTGAAAAATAAAAGGGGAACTCGGTGGTGGCTCTTGGCATGCCCAATGTTATAAGTTAGTTATCAAAACTACAATTAAAAACACGAAGGTACAAATGGTGGCGAATAAAGTGTACCAGTGTGTTCCATATACCAGCTTATTGTGACGTCATTGCGATCCAATTCACAACTTATTTTGGCAGGTTCAGTAAGTAGCACCTGGACGATGAGTGCTCTTTCTCGGTATAACGCAGGCGAAAATGTAAAAATATTGTTTTGTACTATCTGCAAGTAGCTATGAAATAAACCAAAGGGCGACTAAGATGAACTGAGAAAATTTGGCGCGCGAAGCGCGTAAAAGATGTGGGTTTCTGCGTGGTGAAAATCTGCCCCCGCGGGGCGGGGCCGCACCCCTGGCCTTTTCTCTGGTGACATTGCACGAGATACAACTGCGCCAATTCCAGGTATGAACACTTATAACCGCCCTATGCTGTTAGCCGTAACATTTTTACATCCATAATTTCCTATTCATATTAAGGTTTGACTACGGTGTATATATCAGTTGCGATCACGGTTAGTTGAAGCGCGTAGGCAAAACAAAAATTCTCGAATTTCCTATTTTCCTGTGAAACCTTGTACGAAACTCGCCAAAAATGAACTGATGAATAGGAAAACAGGTATTATCTACCACTCAGTTGCATTGCTACTCGTACTGGCGCCATGGATCATGTACGCCTGGATTGGAAACAAACAGCTGTTTGCGTATCAGCCCACCTAGCGGAGGGTAAGTAAAAACACGGAAACGCGGCCGGTTTTAGGCAGTGCGCCTATGGGAGTTCAGGGCACGCATTTCGTATTGGCATTTTTTTTCAATTGATTCAGGCATCCCAGGAGGATTACATCAGCCTTTCATGATACAGAATTAATCAAGGAACCTTACCGTTCTTTCCTTATTGATTTATTACGCTCCGTTCAGAAGTTGTGGTGCGAAGTGAAGACATTTGTGAGAGGGAGCCCATCTCGCCCCATGGGTCGGCCCACCGATGTTGACATCTTGATGATCTTTATCTCTTATCTCTCCATCTTTATCTTGATCTTAAAATGATTGGACGAGGCAAAGTACATGAAGGCAATGGGGAGACCAAAATTAATTGGGGGTCACTTTCCATTGGCTCCCATGTTAGAAGTTGAAACAATTACGGGGGTGGGTTAAGCAAACATTGAGGTGGCAGTTCCCCTCAAAGGTATATAAAACAACAACCCTGAGTCGAACGACTGGCAATTGGTAGCAAATCGGCGAGAGGTAGTGGCGTTTCCAGCTAGGGTATGTTACAAGGGCTGATCCAAGGGGAGGAAGCGAAAGTGGCGCCCCTTATGACCCGAAGGACGCCTCCCTTGGAGGTTCCAGTGTACCCCCTCCCTCGAATTTATCAGCGCAACGCGCTCCTCTGCCTGGGAACGGCAGTCCTCTGGGAGTCCGAACGCACGCCGCAAATTTTTCGGCGAAAGGCACTCCTCAGACAAAAACAATTGGTGCCCCTCTGGGCGATCGGAGTGTACCCCGTCCAAATGCTCTGGACCAAGAGCCGCCCCCTGGAGAAATGACGCCTCCTTGGCAAAATCATAAATCTGTCAGTGGTATGGTGTAGGGGGAGGGGGCTTGTACCCTCCATGGAACTTCCGCTCAATCCTTTTTGCGGATTGGTGGGTACGTCGAAGTCTGTACTCTCCCATTCAGTTGTGTAAACCATTCCACTGGAAAATATCAGCCACAAATATAGCGAGCAAGAAGGGTGGGGGCGAAAGCAGAACCGCTCATTCTTATCTTTGAGGGTGAAACTGCCCCCTCAGTGAAACTTCCCCCACCCGCAATAATTTCACCTTCTAACATGGGACCCTATGGAATGTGACCCCCTACCCCTATTCATTTAGGTCTGCCTATTGCCTTCATGTACTTTGCCCCCTCCGATCCTTTTAATCAATCAACATCGGTCGACCGACCCTTTCGGCGAAATGGGCTCCCTCTCACATATTAATTCACTTCATAAAGTCATAAGTCAAAAGTTTAAGGCTTAATAAGAGCCACAGGGCCCATCTGGGTTAACCATCTAGAAAAGGTATAGAAATGTACATATTCCACCCCAATCAATCCCTAATCCCAAGTTCCTAGGAAGCTATATACCCAGCCTATCTAGCATCATCCACTTGCTATGCAAACACCCCAACAATTGCAAGTTCCCCCATCATACCCATTGTGCTACCATAGCCCCTGCTTAAAGGCGTGCCGGCACATTTAACATAAATATTATCCCTCCATCCAAATTAGAAATCAAAAACAAGATTTTCCTGCCTAAAAAATTTGTCCACCCTACTTTTAAATACATTCAAGAGGAACCCCCACAACATCAGCAGGCAGCCCATTCCACTGATCAACAACCCTTGACTAAGACCGCTGTCGCTAACTGTCCTACACCTCAACTTGTCTAACCTGAGTTGGACCCCGTGTGATACTTTAAACTGAAGAGCACCATTTAAATTGACCTGATCTAGTCCTTTAACAATTTTGTACATTTCAATCATGTCCCCCCATAATCTCCTATACTTGAGTGAGTACATATCTAATGCCACAAGCCTTTCTCCATATTCTAAGCTACCTAGTCCACTGATGAGTTTAGTTGCTTTGCGTTGCACTCTTCTAACTTGTCTATATCTTTTCTAGGTAGGGGCCCAAGCTTGCACAGAATATTCCAAGTGGGGTCGCACATATGCTAAGTACAGTTTTTCATGACTTCCTTGCTCTTATACATCACACTTCTATTAATGAGTCCCAGCATTCTGAGTGCCCTGTTCCTAGCTGAGCTACATTGTTTCTCTGCTTTAAGGTCATTTGAAACCAACACACCTAAGTCCCTTTCCTCTTCAATAACATCCAGTTCCCTCCCTCCCATTGTATATCTGAAAGTCTCACCTCCAGACCCCAGATGCATAACCTTACACTTGTCATAGTTAAAAGACATCTGCCATTGATCAGCCCACTCTTTTAGGTCCTCCAAGTCTAGTTGAATATTACAAGATTGATCACAACTGTTTGCCACTCCTACCAGTTTGATGTCATCAGCAAAGTTTGATGTCATCATACTTCGCATCACAACTTCGGAACGGAGCGTAATATATAAATAAGGAAAGAATGGTAAGGTTCCTTGATCAATTATGTATCACGAAAGGCAGATACAATGCTCCTGGGGTGGCTGAATCAATTGGAAAAGAAAAAACGAAATGCGTACCCAAAACTCCCATAGGCGCACTGCCTAAAACTGGCCGCGTTTCCGTTTTTACTTACCCTCCGCTAGGTGGCAGGTTGGTGCCGCTGATACGCGCAGATCAAAGGCGCCGACGCGGAATTTCCAACCAGGTGCACGTCATCCATGCTGGCGCAGCCAGGCGCTGAGCCAGCGCAATCAACTCAACTATTCGGACTGGTGAGAATAATTCCTGCCAAAGAAACATATGGCAGCACCCGTGACGTCATGCACAGTGGCGTAGCCAATGGGGGGGGGGGCGAAAGGGATAGCCCCCTGGAGAGTCGGAAGGAGCCCTCTAGGCCTCGGTGCAGGGCTCGGAATGGCCTTGAGCCGACGTGAAGGGCCCCTGGACCGACGAAAAGGGCCCGAGCTGACGGGAAGGGTCCCTGGCCGATGAAGAGGACCCCGAGTCAACGGAGAATACCTTCAGAAACTGATGAGTGCCCTTGGCTGGGCTAACATGATGGGCTTCTAGATTGACGGAGGGGCCCCGGGTCATTAAAAGGGCCCCGAGCTGACGGAGAGGGCCCCGAGCCAATATGAAGGGCCTCGGACTGACGTCGGGACCCAAGCCAAAGAAAGGATCCCTGACCTGATGGTGAAGGCCCAACCGTTCGAAAATGGGCCTGTGGCTTGCCGGAAAGTGTCCTGGATGGTCCAAGAGGGCCCCTGAGACGATGGAGGCGGCCTCTGGTTTCCAGAGAGGACCTCGGGCCGTCAGAAAGGGTCCTTTGGCCGGCGGATGGGACCCAAGCTGTACAAGACCCCTGTCCTGATGGAGTGGCCGCAGGCTATCGAAAAGGGCTTCTGGCCTTACAGAAGAGGCCCTGGATCGCGATATATATATATATATATATACGTATACGTATACGTATATGCATATGCATATGCATATGTATATGTATACGTATATGTATATGAATATGTATATTAATATGTATATGAATATGTATATGAATATGTATATGAATATGTATATGAATATGAATATGTATATGAATATGTATATGAATATGTATATGAATATGTATATGAATATGTATATGAATATGTATATGAATATGTATATGAATATGCATATGAATATGCATATGAATATGTATATGAATATGTATATGAATATGTATATGAATATGTATATGAATATGTATATGAATATGTATATGAATATGTATATGAATATGTATATGAATATGTATATGAATATGTATATGAATATGTATATGAATATGTATAGATATGCATATGTATATGTATATGTATATGTATATGTATATGTATATATATATATATATATATATATATATATATATATATATATATATATATATATATATATATCCCAGCACTTGTCCAGCAGCCCAGACTTCTACCAGCAATGGAATGCAATAAACGTAATGCCTATTGCATAGGAAACGTGTACTTTTTATTGCGGACAATTTGATAAAGAGACAATTTGATGCAGCAGATCATAGGGTGCGCTGGCACCAGATGGGGATACATTTCACCAGGCTGATACTAATTCTAACTGGATGACAAAAATTATTCGCAATTGCTTAACATGCTCGGGTATTTGCAATTACTTGCCATCATTCGTGTTATTGCCCTTCCTATTATGCATCTTTCTTTTCCCGCTTCTTAGGTAATTTGTTGATATATTGAGATAAACAACCCAAGAATCAGCGCTACATAGCTTACAATAAGTGTAAGTGCACACGTATTAGATGCATTAACCAGATGTAGGAGCAACCGCAGCAATTAAAAATTGTAATGTCTTTTAAGAGTATGTCAGATTCGTGTCAGGGTAACCACCTTTGGCATGGCGTGGGTATCCTGTCACATTTTCATAGCATGACTAGAGGAGGTGGAGCGTCGGCACGCGAGGGGGCCCTGCCAGGGAGCCTCCTTTACAGAGAGGCATCCTCCTCCAAGGGGCCTCCCGAGGTTCCTTCCACCGGGGAAGGGGTGGGCTCCCCCGAAGTGACTAGGCCTGCTAGACCGAAAGACAGATCAAAGTACTTGAAAATAATATGTTGAAACCTGTATCCAAGGCAACGTAAAAGTGTTTTTGTCCATCGTATGGAAGGTGTCGGGCAAAAACTACATGGGACCTATGTAGTTCCCGATGGGAAGGGGAGGGGCCTCCTGCAAACCCGGTGGGTCCTCCCATAATCCTAGAGGGCAGCCTATAAGCACAGGGTGATTCCTATGGTCCTGGGGGTCTCCTGTAGTCTGAATTGTGTCTCCTATAATTCCCGGAGTCCCAGCTGTAATCACAGATGGCCTACAATCATAGAGTGGCCTCCAGTAATCCGAGGGGCCGCTGGTAATCCCAGGGAGGCTTCCTATAGTCCCAGATGTCGCTGTAATCCCAGGCATCCAGTAATCCTAGAGGGCCTCCTGTAATTCCAATGGGGCCTCCCCTAGTTCCGGATGAGCGGTAGGCCCCAGCTGTAATTCCATGGGGCCTCCTGTGCAGTGATAAATTATTCGTGAAATAGGTGGAACATACCACCTTCTGAGCACTGAATAGACATAATTTCCAGGGACGTGTCGACATCGTGCTTGTGTTGATGTGTGCCTACGAAATCTCCATGACTCGTTCCTAAGATTAGCTTGCGTATAAGTAGCATGATTATGCTCATCATTACGGATTGATTACACAAGCATCTCGTGACGCAATTCCAGATACAGAGCTTATCTATGATGTGATGTGCTAAACAATGCGATCTGCTGATAATATGGCATTGTAATCGTTACTGTTAGCATAGGTGTACATATATTAGGTGTCTCCAAAATTAAACCAAAAGCATGCACTGATCAGTACACTATTGGATCAAATGGAGTTTGAACGGTTGAAGCGATATTTTAGTTGGCATGCTTCCATGACAGACTTCTACGTTATACTGTACTCGCTTCGACATCTCACACCTAACGAAAAACCATCATTTCCACACTGCTCCTGTAACCCCAGAGGGCTCCTGAAATCACGGGTGGCCTCCCGTAATCACAGGTGGCCTCCTGCAATCAACGGGTGGCCTCCAGTAATCCCAGGGATGCCTCCTGTAGTCCCAGTGAGGCCTACTCTAATCCAATGGTGCCTTCTGTAGTCTCACTTACTTACAGGGCTTACAAGAGACCTGTCCCCCCCCCCCTCCTCCAAGTGGCCTTCGGTAGACTAATAGGGCCTTGCCAATGCGGGATCCTTGGCAAGAGGTGCCAGACCTCTCCATTTGCCATTTTAAGGGGGAACTGGCCCCATATCCCCACCCTGTTCCGTCGCCCCTGATTGTAAGTTGTATCAAATGCATTATAAACAACATGTTCAGTTGGCATGCTTCTATAACGAATAGAGAACATAAAAAGGAAGTTTGGGGATTTAAAAATATGAAGAACTGGGAGATAATCCAAGCTTTTCCTAAAAGAAAACTGGGAGCGAAAGTCAAAAAAATGGATAATAAATTAGGTCCTCCCCAAAACTGGAGGACATAACCCCCGAACCGGGTGACGTTACACGCATGCCTTCTACAGAATGGAAACACATGTGAAGCCGATCTCAGCCAGACAGTCAGAGTTTCCGCAGCGACGATTTGTGAGGATTCACAAAGAACCCATCTAGTTGGAGCTTGGAGCGAAAAAAAAATGTTTTTGGAGATAAAATATCTGAAAAAGAGTTTTCCCTGCAGGTCTTCACTGCAGGTCCGACCCTTGCTGAGAAAATCCTGGGTGTGGCTCTGTTCCTCACGAAACACATGTAATGCCCACGATGGGTCACTTCCCTAAATTCCCTAAATCTCCCTAAATGCATATTCCTTCGAGAGGTTAGGGGAACGCGATAAGATGCTTGAAGATTGCCGAATCCGGGAAAATCTCCACAATAGCTCCAAAGTGAACGGCAATTAAGGCAAATTGGCACAAATTATCATGCTGATCGAAACCTAGACACACTTCCTTGTTATTAAACAACAATTTCGCTGAAACCTATCGTAATACGAATAGTTTAAATGACTGTTTTTATTTTGTGTATCCCAGAGATGCCGGATTGTCGACACTTGGCAGGCCGAACACACATGATAACAACGGAAGCATCCCACAGGTAAACTGAAGTTCAGTTTACCAGTTTACAGTACATGGATGGTAAAGACAAGAGGGACGCACTACGAACTGAGATTTAAAAAAGCGGTACATCACCGGCTGAGATCTTGCAGCATGGACGAGACCGGCGCACATCCTGATGGTGGTTGCGGAGCAACACCCGGCACAGAGGCAAACAGCTGTTCGTACACTTCGTGTGCCATTGATCTCAAACACAAGCACGCTTCACTGATCACTCATCACCCCTTGCATTCATCAGCAATAACCTAAGCGCAGACGCACGACCCACATATGTCACTTATCCATTTTCAAACCGCCACAACCACCAACCGTTCCGCAGGCAATAAATACGCTGACTGTCACATCGTTAACAGCCTCTCCGCATCTGCCGTCGGCGTCCGGCGCTCGCGCAACTCGGCCATGCTTGCTCGCGGAAACGCCTGGGGGCACGGTGGGATCAGTTATCGCGGTTCACCTTTAACCCCGTCGGAGAATAGCGTCACGTGACTCTCGGCTCCAATCAAAAGTCCGTAAGCGCTATGTTAGTATGCTTATTAGCTTAATACCGATGGTTCGTGAGCATGTGTTCGTGCTGCATTCATTGTGTATCGAAAGGTTCGTGTCGCATAATGCTCGTAATGCCCGTAGTGTTAAAGGTTAGTAAGCTGAAATATTGTGCTGCAAAGGCTGGTAAGCACAAGGTTTGTCAACTGTGGCACGGACTTTTAGGTGCGGTTTCACGAGTGTCACCAGGGGCTTTATCGAGGGAGTAGTGAAGCCGTCAAAATATGTACAGGAATCAGAAGGGGCGCAAAATCGGCTCAGATTTTGTTTAAACTTTGTCTAGGGGTTTATCTCAGTCCCTGAAGACGATTCTGAGAGTTTTATGCCTTTCGGATCAGCAGTTTACCCTGTACGGTGACGTACAGCATGACGTCATACCACATATTCTGATCTTAAACTGCTTATCTCTGGAACGGGGACATATTTCCTATATTCGGTAACTGTTATGGGGTGGCAGGATATAGTATTTTAGTCATAAACAGGGGCATGGCCCCGTTCCTGGGGGGGGGGGGGGTCTCCCCCCCTCTTCGGGGGGCCCCCGAAGGGGTTGGGTAAGGCCCTTGAACCAAGCATAAATGCGAATTTTTACAAACATAGGCCCTCAAAAGTAATCTTTTTTTTTTTTTTTTGGGGGGGGCCCCCCCCCCCCCCCCCCCCCCCCCAAACCTTTTTTATAAAAATTCTTAATGTTGTCTAAACATATTTTAGCATCAATGTTGTTCGTCATGCGCCTTCATGTGTATGCAGCGTTGTTCCTGCACGAGGAAGCACCTATTACAGGCAATTGCATGCAGATTGCATGAGTTCCAGTTCCGCATCATTTTGTTTACGCCTTCGCGTGACTTCCCACCTAAGATGAGTTTGGATACACTGGTAACGAGCGAGTGCGTGAGACTGTTTCCCAGGCCGACGAACACGGTACGTCCTTTGTCGCTCGATGGCCGGCGACCCCCTCTCGCTCTCCCTCCCCGTCATCCGCCGGCAACTGGGGAAATAACAGGAGCGACAGGTGCTGCTACCTTCGGTGCGCCTCGGCTTCCCGGATCACCCGTTGACAACAACAACCCAGGTGGTGGGGGTGCGGCGGCCGGATGCACACTACTAGTGTTTCACTGGTGGGGCCCATGAGCTCGCGCAGCCATCGAAAAAACACTGGTCCGGCGGCCGGTCGGCGGCATATAGTTAGGAAATGGAGACATGGCTGTTGTAGGTACACACTGTGTACAGTGGATGTCATAATTAGCGATCCTGTCGACTGCAAAGCGAGCACGGGCCATTTTGTGTCAGGTTATAGGCCCTTTCAATCTCGCAAGCTGTGTGGGATGTAAAATGGTTTATTTGCATAGATTTGATTCATAGTTGATAGCCATTCTTTGAGCATTATTACTAAGCAAATAAGGGCCAGAAGTGGCATTATGTTTTGAATTGCATTATTGTTCCAAGAATTGACTATGTATTTCGTCACAGTGAAATTTTCAACAGTGCCATTTTCAAGAGGGAATTTCCAGTAGTCACTATAGAAAATTCCTCGATGGCGAAATATACCTGATCAATTATTCAATCTTCTTTGGAATACGTAATGAGCATAAGGCTACTTCTGATCATGATTTGCTTCATTCTATAAGCCGGCGACGTCTCATTTTTGTTTATGTTTTTTTCGAGTAGTTTTTATGTTTTTGATCGAGAGGGGTGGATGACGTTAGATGAATAAATGCCGGTGTTGTAACACGCAGAAAATGTAATCCAAAACGCTGTTATCAAACCGATTAGATTATCCGACCGCTGTTGTCAGAGTTATCGGAAACATACCTGTATAATTCCGTTATCGGCGTCATAAGCATTCGTCATGAAAGCGAAATATTCGACTAGGTTAGGCGACAATTCAGTAACTACAAATACAAATGCAAGCTCTCGCAGTACGGTGGTCAGTTTTACTATTGCAAATTTCCGTCCTCCTTCGCATCGCACAGTATCGTATATTTTCACATTGTGTCGGACACATTTAGGTTTTCATCAATGTGCGTCTTCAAAGAAAATTAAGTGACATGGAGTTTGGTCACGTAGCCAATCACACACGACTGCATACAGACAGGTGATAATGGCGGTACCGATACAGGTATATGAGGCTCACCCTATCCTGCTCAGCACATCCATTTCGTGTACCTTCATATGATTGATGAGCGCGCAAAACAACTGGGTTAGAATCTGCCTAAGTTACAGAGCCAGGGCAGGCAAAACCAGAGTCAGCCCCATTGTATTTCCACGCTCTGTTTCAAAGGTGGGTTTCGTACGTACAAAATGAGTACTGCATTACATTAGTATTTCCTTGATCTTAGGATAACACACTTGAATGGAATGCATGACTTCTTTTCGCTTAAAAAAAATGGTTTGGTTATGTGGTTTTATTAAGAAGCGCACACCCGCTGTTGTTTGTCACGATTTATAATTCGCCATACTCAGAAAAAGCAAGAGAACAGCATATTTATGTTTTGTTGTTCTGTGCACTAAATTGTCTAATTGAGGAACCATCATATGGTAATGCTCAACAGTATTACTTCTAGTCCTGATGATCGCTTATTTTCGCGAATTTTGCGCGCCTGTGACTTCACCATATGGCTATGATTACAGGGCTTATTGTTAGGATTCCAGAGAAATTGAGGCGATGGTGGCCCGCCGTTATCTGTTTCCGCCCAAGGTGAAGAACGAATGTATTATATTTTCACGCAGACCAGCATATATTGATTCGTTAATCAGCACTACGAAAATTGTGCCCAATGATATGATAGGAGACCATGGCGCAACATACATGGAACGTCTGATACAATGATATGACAAAAACACGTCCGGGCTTCTTGAACACCCTGCCCGCTCGAGCTGAGGACAGCACACCAGTCGCCCGGCCACAAAACAGGGACAGCTTAACATTTGGCTGCTGTACCGTGGTCCCCCGGCGCATGGTGCAGCGCAAGGACATACGAACTCCCAACATTTCGTGAGGAAGTTGTTTTAAGCTGATTCCTCTCGTACACTACCAGGGTTGGATTTATGTTTAAGGTCCCTAATGTGTAGAACAAGGGTTTGAGGGCCTTTACGTTTGCAGAGGATGTTTGATTTCTGCTCCTCACATTAATTATTTTCGATACCTTCCATTGAGTTCTTTACATTTTCATCAAAGACAATAAGCTTGCAGTCTGTCAAGCAGCTTCATTCAATCTTCGGGCAAGAAGGGAGGACAGTTTTCCGTAGATGATAACCTTCTGGATAACAAAATACAGGACCATGCCGATTTGTTTAACCCTGTACACCACCGGCCTCATGGTCAATGGTCAAAGCGCCCGAAAATTGTGAGTATTTGGGCCCTGTGCCCATCCCGTCGTTCCTACACTCATAACGACCCGTGTTTCTATAGCATGGTGAGGTATCCATTGGGCAGTGTACGCTCCACCTACAGTATGATATCAAGGTCAGGATAGTCAAGGACTAACGCGACGTGGAGGTCGCGACGCTTTTTTTATAAAGGCGACTGTGATCTGTAAGAAACTAACGCAACCGAACCCCAACGTCTTTCGATAGCATAAACAGTGCATTCTACAACTACGGTTGTTAGATGGCGTGAAGCTTACATACTATGCCTACCATAAGCATGGGTAAATTTGTAAATGCTTGGGGCAGTTCGGTACTTTTAGCGTATTTCATGCGATAGTGGTTGGTACCAAAATAGTTGTTTGAAAATGGCAAGGAGTTTCAATTTTCTTTTCAACATATCGTTTTCAAGAGTGGATGGTGCGCACCTGTGAATCGTTTAGCCGCCTCGTCTCGCAAGAAAATATGTTGAAAAATATGTTTCCAGACAAGTGATTGACAAGGAATGATTCGTCCTCGGCCTCAATTTGAAATTGCTATTGGACTGCCAGGTGTTTACGTGGGCCGGTAAATCCATTCACAGTCCGACCACGCGGTAAATCCAGCAGGTGTCCATGTAAGCGAGGAAATGATTGGTCGATCGCCTCTGTGGGCCCCAGGCATGGAACACTTCAGGCATGTGCTGCCTGCACAGCTGTATTTGGCACCGGCCAACACGCTGGAATTGCCCACACCGTGGTCCCCGGTCCTGTCAGGTGACACAGCCGCCGGCTATAGAGAGGGCATAAGGAGGGCGGGCACCCCTGTCTCGGTCTCACTCACCGGACGCAGCACGGTCGAGAAGCACGCACTCCAGCTGCTGCTAACGATAACTGCAGGGTGAGTAACCGCAAACTTCAGGATGCACCACGAACATGTATCGCCCCATTAGCTGACTTATAAAAGTGGAATGCTTTATTCGTAAATATCAGAAAAGGAGTGAATAAGTGAACGCTGATTGAGTCAACTGTATGTGTTTATGCGCATGTGCATCGGCTCTGCCACCAAGGGGTGTCGGTATGGTGTATGTCTCCTTTCTTTCTTTCCTTTTTTAATATTAAGCAACAGGACGTGATATGGTGATCAAGCAGGCTGCAAATTCGTTTTAGTTTTCAGGTGGCGGGTGGTCAGCCCGAGCCTGTCCGAGGGCCGTGATGCTGGCCACCCTCCAAATGTTTTAACGAATGCCATGTATGTCTGTCTGCATGTCCTTTATGCCATGTATGTTCCCCACCCCCACCCTGCGCAACTTTCCTTGTTTGCCGCGGCGTCTCCCTTCTTTCCTCTCTTACTTGCCCAATACCAGATGCCACATCAGCCGGCTTAACGTAACTTTTAATTAACGTATTCCATCTCTAGCGGCGGGCACTTGGCCACTGCTGTATTTTGTAATGCAGTCAGTTCCCTCAGCATGCTGGAGCCTACAGAAAAAGTTCATGAATACCGTTTCTAAATAACTCGGTTTCCTTCGTAAGATTTGCGAATTAGCCCGGAACACCGGCAAATCTTTTACAAACAATTGTCGGCTCAACTTCCACCTAGTGATTCATGTCCGGATTTTGCGTCCTCTGCCTGAATCAGAGATTCAAATTGAATATATTAAATAGGTATGTACCTGCATGTGCAGAAGGAAGATTATTAAGATTATTGACATGGCCTAAGGTTCAGATGAGCTAAGAGGTCATGCTCGTCATTTATGTTAATGGCTAATGCTTAAGTTCTGATAGTATGTGTTACATGTGCAATGCCAGCATTCTACATTAAAGGGCGTGGAAGCTGCACTTGTATTGATCACGTGTCTTGATGCTGACCTATTCTGGCGGTCCATCGGCTGTATTTGGTGGGGACAAGAATAATTTGAAATGGCCCTTTGTATATTGTTTGCTGAAATGTCGAATTCCATAACTTGCACGGGGAACACGACCTTGACGGGCAGCTTTCGAAATTGGACATGGCCTGAATCTAATGTAATTATCCCCTTCAGTGTTTTTAAATGGATAATCTACCCTGAAATAATGCCTCGGCCATAACAAGTGTGATCGGTGGGAGTCTGATCAGTGCAAGGCAATAACTATATTTCCAGATAGGCCGGAGCAGAGTCTTGGTGGAGGTCATCTTCGTGAGTGTATATATACATATATATATAATTTATACCGTTGTGTACGTCATCGAATACCGTCAACCCAAAGCTTCCGCTTGTTGTCGGCAGATGCATTTACTTCAGCTGTGCCTGCTGGTCCTTCTGCCGCTGGTTTTCTGCCAGCAAACCACGACAGAGGTGTCTGCGCGCCAGGAGCGCCACCTGCTGCCCTTCAGCGGTGTGCGCCGGCTGCGGAAGTACCCGACCGGGAAGCTGAGTTGGTACAGGCACTACCAGCGGCTGCTCGACCTCTGGCCGCAGCCCGCGCCGAGCTGGGTCGTGCAGTACCCGGCGCCGTACAAGCCGCTGTACGACAACCGGCATCGGCCGACGCGCCCCAGTTGGCTGCAGCGCAACCGCCGGGGCGCCCCGCACGACGAGGAGCACGCCCAGCACACTGCGGACGAGGCCCACGAGGAGCACGACGAGGCCCACGAGGAGCACGAAGCCCACGAGGAGCACGACGAGCACTCTGCAGAGGAGCACGACGAGCACTCTGCGGAGCAGCACGACGAGCACACTGCGGAGGAGCACGCTTAACATACTGCGGAGGAGCACGCGTAATACACTATGGAAGGAGTTCAATACACCAACACGAGAATGATGTTTTATCTCCTTCGGTGATAAGTAGCCGGTAAGATGTACGATCTAAGAGGCTTAACTGCAAGGCCAGCAAGTGGAAAATATGGATGTTTTTAATTAGAATTCAACAACTTTCAGATTAATCTTTGAAATCCTTCCAGTGTGTTAACTTCAGCATCATTAAGGTCGGGTGAGCAGAGTGTTGTTGACAGGGAGGTCAGCCGTATCCGAAGTTGGCCTGTTAGACGATGCCCTGTATCGTAATCAGTGATACCCCACGTGACCAGTGATGTACTCGCTGATTGGCGTAACAACTGGGGGAGCAGCAGCACTTGTACTGGCTCCACGTCCACTTTTTTAATCCTAGGCTTTTTCACCATTCACAACTAAAATAGCGTTTGTACCCCCCCCCTCACAAACTCTATGCAAATGAATGAAACCAATGGTGCGCACCTTCTCCTGCTTAGCTCTGATCTGCTTATGCTCAAGAGGTCCTCATGTGCATTTCTGAAACATATCAAACGAAACTTGCTCTTTTGGTACGTTAGGAACAAAATATCGGAATCATTCAAACTTAACTCTGACATATATGTATATATATACACGTGTCCGAAATGCATCATATATATATATATATATATATATATATATATATATATATATATATATATATATATATATTTGACATCCAACTTACTGCCGGTAAATAACACCGTAGTATTTGTTGATCCTCTGGAATATTGTATTTCCTATGAGGGCAGCCTATCATCACCGGGTGATTCCTATGGTCCTGGAGGTCCCTGTAGTCCGAATTGTGTCTCCTAAAATTCCCGGAGTCCCAGCTGTAATCACAGATGGCCTACAATCATAGTGGCCTCCAGTAATCCGAGGGGCCGCTGGTAATCCCAGGGACTACCTTCCGAGCGACTCGGCTTCCCGGATCACCCGTTGACAACAACAACCCAGGTGGTGGGGGTGCGGCGACCGGATGCGCACTACTAGTGTTTCTATGGTGGGACCCATGAGCTCGCGCAGCCATCGAAAAAACACCGGCCCGGCGGTCTGTCGGCGGCATATAGTTAAGGAAATGGAGACATGGCTGTGGTAGGTACACTCTATGTACAGTGGATGTCATAATTAGCGATCCTCTCGACTGCAAAGCGAGCACGGGCCATTTTGTGTCAGGTTATAGGCCCTTTCGATCTCGCAAGCTGTGTGTGATGTAAAATGGTAATCTCGTACAGCTTTGATTCATAGTTGAGAGCTTTGCTTTGAGCATTATCACTACGTAAATAAGGATCAGAAATGGCATCATGTTCATTATGTATTGCGTAATTGTTCAAAGAATTGAATACATGTATTTCGTCACAGGGAAATGTTCAACAGTGCCATTTTCAAGGGGGCATTTCCAGTAGTCACTATGGAAAATTCATCGATGAAGTAATATACCTAATCAAGTATCTAAGCTTCTTTCGAATACATAATGAGCATAAGGCTACTTCTGATCATGATTTGCTTCACACTATAAGCCAGCGACGTTCCATTTTTGTTTTTATGTTTATTTTCGAGTTGTTTTCATGTTTTTTTTATCGTGAGGTGTGGATGATGGTAGATGAAAAAATACCGGTGTTGTTAAGCACAGAAAACGGAAATAAAAACGCTGTTATCAGCCCGATCAGATTATCTGACTACTGTTGTCAGATTTATCGGAAACATACCTGTATAATTCCGCTGCATAAGCAGTCATGAAAGCAAAATATTCAACTAGGTTAGGTGACAATTCAGTAACTGCAAATAGAAATGCAAGCCCTCGCAGTACGGTGGTCAATTTTACTATTGCAAATTTCCGTCCTCCTTCGCATCGCACAGTATCGTATATTTTCACATTGTGTCGGACACATGGAGTTTGGTCACTTAGCCAATCCCACATGACTGCATACAGACAGGTGATAATGGCGGTACCGATACAGGTATGAGAGGCTCACCCTATCCTGCTCAACACATCCATTTGGTGTACCTTCACATGATGGATGAGTGCGCAAAACAACTGAGTTAGAATCTGCCTAAGTTACAGAGCCAGGGCAGGCAAAATCGGAGTCAGCCATATTGTATTTCCACGCTCTGTTTCAAAGGTGGGTTTCGTACGTACAAAATGAGTACGGCATTACATTAGTATTTCCTTTATCTTAGGATAGCAAACTTAAAGGGAATGCATGAATCCTTTTCGCTTTAAAAAAAAATTGTTTGGTTATGTGGTTTTATTCGGAAGCGCGCACCCACTGTTGTTTGTTCCCATGTATAATTTGCCATACTGAGAAAAAGCAAGAGAACAGCATATTTATGTTGTGTTGTTATGTGCATTAAATTGGCTAATTGAGAAACCATCATATGGTAATGCTCAACAGTATTACTTCTGGTCCTGATGATCGCTTATTTTCGCGAATTTTGCGCGCCTGTGACTTCACCATATGGCTATGATTACAGGGCTTATTGTTAGGATTCGAGAGAAATTGAGGCGATGGTGGCCCGCCGTTATCTGTTTCCGCCCACGGTGAAGAACGAATGTATTTTATTTTCACGCAGGCCAGCATATATTGAGTCGTTAATCAGCACTACGAAAATTGTGGCCAATGATATGATAGGAGATCATGGCGCAACATACATGGAACGTCAGATACAATGATATGACAAAAACACGTCCGGGCTTCTTGAACACCCTGCCCGCTCGAGCTGAGGACAGCACACCAGTCACCGGGCCACAAAACAGGGACGGCTTAACATTTGGCTGCCTTACCGTGCCCCCCCCCCCGGGTGCATGGTGCAGCGCAAGGATATACGAACGCTCAACATTTCGTGAGGAAGTCGTTTTAAGCTGATTCCTCTCGTACACTACCAGGGTTGGATTTATGTTTAAGGTCCCTAATGTGTAGAACAAGGGCTTGAGGGCCTTTACGTTTGTAGAGGATGATTTGATTTCTGCTCCTCACATGAATTATTTTCGATACCTTCCATTGAGTTCTTTACATTTTCATCAGACAATAAGCTTGCAGTCTGCTAAGCAGCTTCATTCAATCTTCGGGCAAAAAGGGAGGACAGTTTTCCGTAGATGATAACCTTCTGGATAACAAAATCCAGGACCATGCCGATTTGTTTAACGCTGTACACCACCGGCCTCAAGGTCAATTGTCAAAGCGCCCGAAAATTGTGAGTATTTGGGCCCTGTGCCCATCCCGTCGTTCCTACACTCATAACGACCCGTGTTTCTATAGCATGGTGAAGTATTCATTGGGCAGTGTATGCTCCACCTACAGTGTGATATCAAAATCAGGAGAGTCAAGGACTAACGCGACGTGGAGGTCGCGACGCTTTTTTTTATAAAGGCGACTGTGATCTGTAAGAAACTAACGCAACCGAACCCCATCGTCTTTCCATACCATAAACAGTGCATTCTACAACTACGGATGTTAGATGGCGTGAAACTTACATACTATGCCTACCATAAGCATGGTAATTTTGGAAATGTTTGGTGCAGTTCGGTAATTTTAGCGTATTTCATGCGATAGTGGTTGGTACAAAAATAGTTGTTTGAAAATTGCAAAGAGTTTCAATTTTCTTTTCAACATATCGTTTTCAAGAATGGGTGGTGCCCACCTGTGAATCATTTAGCCGCCTCGCCTCGCAAGAAAATATGTTGAAAATATGTTCCCAGACGGGTGATCCTCCTTCGCGGATCCTTATTCGTCCTCGCCCTCAATTTGAAATTGCTGTTGGACTGCCAGGTGTTTACGTGGGCCGGTAAATCCATTCACAGTCCGACCACGCGGTAAATGCAGCAGGTGTCCATGTAAGCGAGGAAATGATTGGTCGATCGCCTCTATGGGCCCCAGGCATCGAACACTTCAGGCATGTACCACCACATATGAGGTACCATTGACAAGGTACCTCATAAACGGTTAATGATGCAGCTTCAGGCCCATGGTATTGTGGGTAACATCCTAAAGTGGATAGGGTTGTGGCTTTCAGATAGACAGCAGAGAGTGATGCTAAATGGTATAAAATCATCATGGCAAAATGTTCTTAGTGGAGTCCCCCAGGGGTCAGTACTGGGACCACTATTGTTCATTATGTTTGTAAATACATTGAAAGTGGCCTAAGCAGTAAGGTTTTGAAATTTGCAGATGATTTGAAGGTCTTTAGGGCAATAACAGGGCACAATGAGCAGGTCTTGCTGCAGAAAGACTTAGACGAGCTTGTGAAGTGGTCCGAAAAATTGCAAATGAAATTTAATTTTGATAAGTGCAAAATCATGCATGTAGGTAGGCAGCATATCAAGGCTCCATACTTGATGGGAGGCCAAGTACTATCTGTGACTCAGCAGGAGAAGGACTTAGGTGTTATTTTGAACACAACATTGGGGGCATCAGAACAGACCAAAGAAGCCAGGAAGAAGGCACTAAGAATGCTTGGGGCAATAAATAGGAATGTATCATACAAAAGTGAGGAAGTCATCAGGAAGCTTTATTGTGCATATGTCAGACCACATCTGGAATATTGTGTCCAAGCTTGGTCCCCTAGTTATGAAAAAGATTGTTGGCTTTTAGAGAGAGTACAAAAGAGGGCAACAAAAATGGTGAATGGTATGGGCAACCTGGCATATCAGGAAAGATTGAAGAAATTGAGTATGTTTTCACTTAGATATAGAAGGCTGAGAGGAGATCTCATCGAGGTCTTTAAATTTGTTCATGGTCAGGAACAGGGTTATCTCAGGGAACTGTTTGAATTTAACAGAAATGATGCAATTAGAGGTCATCAATTCAAAATTAAAGTTAATCACAGCAGGACAAGGTTAAGACAGTCCTTCTTCACCAACAGGGTAGTAGAACACTGGAACCAGCTGTCAGAAACCATTGTCAGTAGCAATTTTCTGTAGCAATGTCACCACTGAACATCTTTAAGAACAGCATAGACAATCATTATAAGAATAGGGGGCTTGTTTTTCTGTATTCCAGGGAGAGTTGATCAACACATTTGGTGGACAACTGGTTCAGTGTACAGAGTGGAACCAAGAAGGGCCCTTGTGGCTCATAGTTCCACTGATCTTTTATGTCTTTATGTCTTTATGTGCTGCCTGCACAGCTGTATTTGGCACCGGCCATCACGCTGGAATTCACCACACCGTGGTCCCCGGCCCTGCCCGGTGACACAGCCGCCGGCTATAGAGAGGGCATAAGGAGCGCGGGCACCTCCGTCGCACTCATACGCGGGACAACATACGCATCGTGCTACGTGGATCGTGCTAGCAGCTATCGTGGACATATCTCGCAAGACCAGCCTGCAATCAACTCGACATCTTCACTTCCGACTTCTTGCTACTCTTCACCACCAACTTCTAGACCACTCTACACCTTCAACTCGTCTATAGGTTGGTCCAGAGCCCGCTGATCACTCCGCTGCTTTCTTACTGCTTGTTATTGCAGGGTTCCTATTTATCATTTTCGTGGGGCGACACCCGTCGCTCTTTTCTCATTTCTTTTCTAGTGGGGTGACACCCGTCACCCCACCCGTTTTCGTCGCCGTCGTATTTTCGCTCCCTTTGTTCTGCGTGTTTATTTAGATTTCGTTTCGTGGGGTGTTTTTCCCCGTGATGGGGAAAAAGAGGAAGAAAGGCACCGATCCCAGCTCGCCACAGGACTCTGATTCGGAATTTCCTCCGCTGACCACACCCGACGACCATCGCACGGACACGGACTTGGCCTATGATGTTCCCTCACTGAATTCGACCATTGATGACCCGCGCCGGACAATTCCCCTTGATGACGCCATGGAAGCCCTTTGCACCTCGCCGAACCCTGCTCGTCCCAAGACCACGACCTCGCCTCGCAATCCAGACCAGACCATCACTCTTCACGCCGCTGACCCACGCTCGAACCAGACCACGCCCTCCCAACCTGAACCCATCCAGCCCATTGAACCCTACCTCGACAGTGCTGGCTCTTACATTGTAGTCAAGCCTGTCGAGGAATCCGTTTCCTTCCGCCGTATCAACGTTTTCTGGCCGACTAAACAACTCCTTGCCATCTGCTCCCTAGCCAATCCCGACATTGAAGCCCCTGCCAACGGAACCTTGGTCATTAAAACCCAATCCCGAGCCCAAACCAAAGCCCTCCTCCGCACCACCACATTTTGTGGAAAATCCGTCACCATCACTCTCCATTCCAACCGCAACACCACCAAGGGTGGTGTCTTCGCGCCGGGGCTCCGCTTCATGACTGAAGCGGATATCCAGACGGAGCTCAGGCCGGAGGGGGTGACCCACGTCCACCGCATTACCTCATTTAAAGACGGTCAGAAACGCGATACAAGCCTACTTGTCCTTACCTTCAACTCTACAACTCTTCCTAAGACCCTCCTCGCCGGCTACATCCGATTCCAAGTCCGCGTATTTATTCCCAATCCCCTCCGCTGTTTCAATTGTCAGCGCTTCGGGCATGGGAGTAAGACGTGTCGCCAAACCGCCCGATGCCCTAAATGCGGAGAACCACCCCATCCTGATACAACCTGCTCCAAGCCAGCCCACTGCCTCAGCTGTAACACGCCCGATCACCTCACCACATCCAATCAATGTCCAGTTTTGCGCAAGGAAAAGGAAGTGTGTGCTGTCAAGGCCACGACCGGAGTATCCTACCCCCAGGCCCGGCGGTCTGTCGAGGCCACCTCCCCCTCCACCAAAACGTACGCACAGGCGACCAGCATTGCTCCACCCACCCCTAGCGTAAACACCACTTCTACTTCGATGCAAACCGACATAATTCCCGGTTTAGCTCCTCTAAAAAAAACTTACTCCACTGACCACACCGACACAAACCACCCTGGCTCCCAACACTCAGACCACTCCGACACGAACCACCCCGGCTCCCAACACTCAGACCACTCCGGCTTCAAACAAACGGACCACTCCAGGGAGGAGTGATAGGCCCCGTAGTCACTCCGCTGCGGGAGCAAATTCTCGTTCCCCGTCAGCGGACCGCCGGTCCAACGCGGCTTGTCCAGCGCCGGCCGGCGCACACGTGACCCGACCAACTCCCAGCCGGCGGGCATCCCCCGCGGCAATGGCCGGCCGACATGAGTCGGCCGCCAAGGTCACTGGTCGGCCGGACGGCTCGAGCGAGCCAACCACCGCCGGCCGCACTCAACATACGAACCCACCTGAACTTCAATCGTGGCTGCGCCAGGCACCGAAAGGTGCCAACAAATATTAATTCGCACCAATGACCATATTTATCCAATGGAATTGCCATAGTCTATTATCCAAATGGGCCGAAATGAAAGCTTTTTTTCAATATTCTCGCACCTATTCTCATAGCACTTCAAGAAACATGGTTTTTGCCTACAGATACATATAACTTCAACCTTTCCAATTACTCACTGTACCGTCACGATGAGGTTCGTGGACCACATCGCAGTGGCGGTACAGCACTGTACATCAACAATGATTTTACACATACACAAATTACACTGAATTCACCTTTACAAGCCGTAGCTTGTACTTTACGTTTGCATGGCAGGAATGTGGATGTGTGTTCCATTTATATTCCACCACAAACAGATAACACAAACATTTTGATACAATGAGACAACCTCATAACACAATTAAAGAATCCTTTCATATTACTTGGCGATTTGAATGCCCATAGCCCAGCGTGGGATAGAACTCGCACACTTACAGACACTCGTGGCCGAATCATTGAACAAATTTTAGACCTACATAATTTAGTATTACTGAACACCGGAGAACCAACCTTTTTTCATCTTGGACATCACACAGAAACAGCTATTGATTTCTCAATATGCTCTCCGACTCTGGCCAATGATTATGATTGGACCATAGACACTGATATTCATGACAGCGATCATTACCCCATTAAATTAACACCCACATTTTCAACTGCGGCAGATACGACACCCAGTTTTATCCCTCGCTGGAAAATTCCGAAGGCCGATTGGACAACTTTTCAGGAACTTTCACATATTCAATACAACCCCAACATTTCTCCCGTCGAAAACATCAACCAAGTTACCAAAACTCTTCTCGAAGCAGCTTCCACCGCTATTCCACAAACAAAACCTTTCACAAAAGAACACCAGTCCCCTGGTGGTCGATAGAAGTTTCCCGAGCAATAGCCGCAAGAAAGAGAGCATTTAGAAAATATTTACGCCATCCCGACCAACAAAATTTAGTCAGCCGTAATTATGAACGTGCGAAGACACGCCGCATCATTCGCGAAGCTCGTCGCCGTTCATGGTCACTATATTTACAACAACTCACCTCTCGAACACCTTTAAGCAAAATCTGGCAGTTAATCCGCCGATTATCAGGACGCACTCCATTTAAATCACTCCCGGCACTCAAAATTCAAAACACCACAATTACAGACCCACAAACAATAGTAAATACAATAGCGGACACCATGGCTCACACAACTACTGCAACACAATTCTGACAACAACTACAGACCGGAATTTCTCCAAAATTCACAACACACATTTCACACCGATTTGACACAATTCGATTCGGACAACACTGAAGCATACAATACCCCGTTTCAAATTTCCGAACTGGACACTGCAATTTCCTCCGCTGGTAATAGTTCTGTAGGTCCCGATAATTTGCATTATTCTTTTTTCAGGCATTTATCCGACGACACGAAACATTGCACCTTACGAACATTTAATTCATTATGGTCAAGTCATACCTTCCCCGAATCCTGGAAGGAAGCCATCATAATTCCTATACCAAAACCCGGCAAAAATCACAGCAACCCAAACAATTTCCGACCCATCGCCCTCACCAGTTGTCTAGGGAAACTTTTGGAACGTATGATTATAAAAAGACTGACCTGGTACCTAGAAACAAATTATCTGTTATCTCCAATTCAATGCGGTTTTCGTCGTGGCCATAGTACAATAGATCATCTGATTCGATTAGAAACTGACATACGCCTTGGTTATAAAAAAACATGAACACACCATTGCAGTATTTTTAGACATTAGTAAAGCGTATGATATGGTATACAAACCGGCATTAATTTCCAAACTTCTTCACTTCGGCGTCAAAGGAAATTTAGCTCAGTGTTTGATAGGATTTTTGTCCGGTTCCCGTCATTTTCATCTCCGGTGCAGGTCAGCGATTTCCGATCCACGTTTTCTTAAGAACGGATTACCACAGGGGAGTTGTATTTCACCAGTATTATTCAACATCATCATTAATGATATTTTCGATAACATGCCTGCCAATCTATCATACTCGCTATTTGCGGACGATAGTGCCGTTTGGTGCTCCGGCAACAATTATGAACATTGTTTAATTCGATTACAAAACGCACTTGACCGAATACACCAATGGTCCATCATATACGGTTTCACATTTTCAGCTCCAAAATCTGCCACAATGATATTCAGCAAATCAACTCCGTGCCCAAATCCAGATACACCACTTCATCTCGGAAACACTGACATACATTTTGTAAATTCGTTCAAATTTCTTGGAGTTATATTCGATCGCAAGCTTTCCATGCACCAGCACGTCAAACACATCCAGACCAGATGTTTTCACAGACTCGACTTATTTCGCTGTATTACGTCTTCATCATTCGGATCTGATCGTTACACGCTATTACAATTATACAAATCCTTGGTTCTTCCCATCATATAATATGGCTCCATAGTTTACGCAAGTGGCAGTACCTCCGCTTTGAAACTTTTGGACATCTTACAAAATAAATTTATTCGCATAGCACTCGGTGCAATGACCACGTCTCTCATTACTTCTTTACAAATCGAATCAGGAATTCCACCATTAGGTCTCCGAAGAATTGAATAAACACTCAGATATGCCGCAAAAAAATCAATTTAGAGAGCACCACCCCACACACACATCTTTACAAATTCTCCAAAATCTACACCACGAATATTTAGGTCCCGCTGAAAAGCGAACCGGGCTTACCATAGCTTCATGCATTAAAACATTTTCTACACAACTCCAATACAACATTCCACATATTACAGCTCTTTCTTCACCAACTACACCACCGTGGCAGATGGCTGAACGAAATATTTTTATCTCACCAACACTCCAAAATCACAGCTTTGTCCAGAATACTTCCAACAAAAATTCCACCAGTTTCGCTCTCGTTATCGCCATGTTCCTTTTGTTTTCACCGACGGATCTAAAGACGAAAATTACACAGGAAACGCCATTGTTGCAGGTACACACACAAAACAACATCGCTTGCCAAACGGGACATCCATTTTCATCGCCGAATTGCACGCCATTCTCATTGCCCTTCGCTATGTCCGCAACCGTTCAATTTGTCACCCCATGCGCCATGTCGTCATTTGTTCCGACTCAAAATCTGTTCTTCAATCTCTTTCTTCACTTTCCTTTTCGCACCATTGCCATATTTCAATTTACGACACACTTGAAACACTTCATCTGATGGGCATGAAGGTCCGTTTCCTGTGGGTGCCCAGTCACTGTGGCATCCCAGGAAACGAGGAAGCAGATCATTTCGCCAAACAATCATTACAATTACCACACATCACAGAAATCCCACCACATTTTGACGCCATCAAATCAACAATAAGACATAACATTCGACATTTTTGGAACCACCAATGGACTGAAACCACAAACTACACACAATTACGTCTCATCAAACCTGTCATCGAAAACTGGACCACATCATATAAAAAAACAGACAAGGAGAAAAAGGTATATCACGGCTCCGCATAGGTCACACTTTTCTCACCCATCGATATATTTACACTGCTTCACCACGACCTTCATGCCCATCATGCAACACTCATCTTACCATTTCACACCTTCTCCTACACTGTCAAAAATACCATGAACATCGAAAAACACTTACCAACTACTGCCGTACACATAACATCCCCTTTTCTCTACCCACACTATTAGCAGATACACACCCTTTCCTCATCAATCTACTTTTCACTTTTCTCCGAAAAACCAACTTAGTTCAAGAGTTATAAACTGACTATCATAACATAAATTTTCATCCATTCTATTTACGGCACGAAATGGCCTGAGCAGGCCGAAGTGCCCAACCCAACAAAACTGAAACACCTCCGTCTCGGTCCCACTCACCGGACGCAGCACGGCCGAGAAACACGCACTCCAGCTGCTGCTAACGATAACTGCAGGGTGAGTAACCGCAAACTTCAGGATGCACCACGAACATGTCTCGCCCCCTCAGCTGACCTATAAAAGTGGAATACTTTATGCGTAGATATCAGAAAAGGAGTGAATAAGTGAATGCTGATTGAGTCAACTGTATGTGTTTATGCGCATGTGCATCGGCTCTGCCACAAGAGGGTGTCGGTATGGTGTATGTCTCCTTTCTTTCTTTCCTTTTTTAATATTAAGGAATAGAACGTGATATGGTGATCAAGCAGGCTGTAAATTCGTTTTAGTTGTGATGTCGCGGGTGGTCAGCGGAGCTTGACCGGAGGCCGTGATGCTGGCCACCCTCCAAATGTTGTATCGCATGCCATGCATGTCTGTCTTGTCATTTATGCCATGTATGTCCCCCACCCCCAGTCTGCGCAACTTTCCTTGTTTGCCGCAGCGTCTCCCTTCTTTCCTGCGTTACTTGCCAAATACTAGATGCCACATCAGCCGGCTTAACGTAACTTTTAACTACCATATTCCATCTCTAGCGGTGGGCACTTTGCCACTGCTGTATTTTGTAATGCCGTCAGTCCCTTCAGCATGCTGGAGCCTACGGCAAAAGTTCATGAATACCGTATCTAAATAACTTTGTTTCCATCGTAATATTTGCGAATTAGCCCGGAACACCGGCAAGTCTTTTAGAAACAAAATAATCGGCTCAACTTCCACCTAGTGATTCATGTCCGGATTTTGCGTCCTCAGTCTGAATCCGAGATTCAAATTGAATATATTAAATAGTACCTGCATGTGCAGACGGAAGATTCCTACGATTATTGACATGGCCAAAGGTTCAGATTAGCTGCGAGGTCATGTTCGTCATTTATGTTAATGGCTAATGCTTCATTTCTGATAGTATATTTGTTACATGTGCAATGCCAGCATTCTAGATTAAAGGGCGTGAAAGCTGCACTTGTATTGATCACGTCGCTTGATGCTGACCTATTCTGGCGGTCCATCGGCTGTATTTGGTGGGAAGAAGAATAATTTGAAATGGCCCTTTGCATATTGTTTGCTGAAATGTCGAATTCCATAACTTGCACGGGGAACACCACCTTGACGGGCACCAGCTTTCGAAATTGGACATGACCTGAATCTAATGTAATTATCCCCTTCAGTGTTCTTAAAGGGATAATCTACCCTGAAATAAAGCCTTAGCCATAACAAGTATGATCGGTGGGAGTCGGATCAGTGCAAGGCAATAACTATATTTCCAGATAGGCCGGAGCAGAGTCTTGGTGGATGTCAAGCTTCGTGAGTGTATATATATATATATATATATATATATATATATATATATATATATATATATATATATATATATATAGGTATCAGTCGTTGTGTACTTCATCGAATACCATCAACCCAAAGCTTCCGCTTGTTGTCGGCAGATGCATTTACTTCAGCTGTGCCTGCTGGTCCTTCTGCCGCTGGTTTTCTGCCAGCAAACCACGACCGAGGTGTCTGCGCGCCAGGAGCGCCACCTGCTGCCCTTCAGCGGTGTGCGCCGGCTGCGGAAGTACCCGACCGGGAAGCTGAGTTGGTACAGGCACTACCAGCGGCTGCTCGACCTCTGGCCGCAGCCCGCGCCGAGCTGGGTCGTGCAGTACCCGGCGCCGTACAAGCCGCTGTACGACGACCGGCATCGGCCGACGCGCCCCAGTTGGCTGCAGCGCAACCGCCGGGGCGCCCCCCGCGACGAGGCCCACGGCGAGGCCCACGAGGAGCACGACGAGGCCCACGACGAGGTCCACGAGGAGCATAAAGTCATAAAGTCATAAAGTATTAAGGCTTAATAAGAGCCACAGGGGCCCATCTGGGTTAAGCCTATCTTGAAAAGGTACTAGGAATGTACCTACTCCCACCCCAAACAATCCCTTATCCCAAGTTCCTAGGAAGCTATATATCCCAGCCTATCTAGCACCACTCACTTGCTACTGCATAACACCCTCAACAATCACAAGCTCCTCCCATCACACCCATCGTGCCACCATAGACAATCTCATCAGCATCACATCCCGAAGGAAGGTGCCGAATCCACTGCTAGGCACAAAAAAATTCATAAAGCACAACTTAAAAACACTTGTATCAACAAAAATTAAACCCCCCACCCATTCTACCATAAAGCATTCAGTATCACATCCGAAGGAAGGAATCCAGGTACACCCGATATAAAGTTATAAAGCTACTTAATAAGAGACTCCTTGCTATTGCATAATACACTCAACAATTTCAAACTCCTCTCAACTCCCAACTCCTCCCTGTCGATCAACCCTCCCTGGAATACAGAAAAACAAGCCCCCTATTCTTATAATGATTGTCTATGCCGTTTTTAAAGATGTTCAGTGTGTTGCTACTGACAATGGTTCCTGGCAGCTGGTTCCAGTGTTCTACTACCCTGTTGGTTAAGAAAGACGGTCTTAACCTTGTCCTGCTGTGATTAACTTTAATTTTGAATTCATGACCTCTAATTGCATCATTTCTGTTAAATTCAAACATTTCCCTGAGATATCCCTGTTCCTGACCATGAACAAATTTAGAAACCTCTATGAGATCTCCTCTCAGCCTTCTATATCTAAGTGAAAACATATTCAATTTCTTCAATCTTTCCTCATATGCCAGGTTGCCTATACCATTAACCATTTGTGTTGCCCTCTTTTGTACTCTCTCTAAAAGCCAACAATCTTTCTCATAACTAGGGGACCAAGCTTGGACACAGTATTCCAAATGTGGCCTGACATATGCACAGTAAAGCTTCCTGATGACCTCCTCACTTTTGTATGACACATTCCTCTGTATTGCCCCAAGCATTCTTAGTGCCTTCTTCCTGGCTTCTTTGGTCTGTTCTGATGCCCCCAATTTTGTGTTCAAAATAACACCTAAGTCCTTCTCCTGCTGAGTCACAGATAGTACTTGGCCACCCATCAAGTATGGAGCCTTCATATGCTGCCTACCTACATGCATGACTTTGCACTTATCAAAATTAAACTTCATTTGCCATTTTTCGGACCACTTCACTAGCTCGTCTAAGTCTTTCTGCAGCAAAACCTGCTCATTGTGCCCTGTTATTGCCCTAAAGATCTTCAAATCATGCGCAAATTTCAAAACCTTACTGCTTAGGCCACATTCAATGCTATTCACATATATAATGAACAATAGTGGCCCCAGTACCGACCCCTGGGGTACTCCACTAAGAACATTTTGCCATGATGACTTTGTACCATTTAGCATCACTCTATGCTGTCTATCTGAAAGCCACAACTCTATCCATTTTAGGATGCTACCTGCAATACCATGGACCTGAAGCTGCATCATTAACCGTCTATGGGGTACCTTGTAAAAGGCCTTACTAAAGTCAAGATATGCTACATCAACCTGACTTCCCTGATCAAATTGTTCTGTAGCAAAATTCAAAAAGTCCAAGAGATTTGTGAGACACGATCGCCCTTTTCTAAACCCATGTTGAGTATCTTGAATCAATCTGTTTCCTTCCAGAAAACTAACTATTCTATCCTCGATAATTGATTCGAGTACCTTGCAGACTTGGGCGTGAGAACTGGGGGAGTAGCAGCACTTGTACTGGCTCCACGTCCACTTTTTAAATCCTAGGCTTTTCACCATTCACAACTAAAATAGCATTTATACCCCCTCCCCCTCACAAACTCTATGCAAATGTTTGAACCCAATGGTGCGCACCTTCTCCTGCTTAGCTCTGATCTGCTAATGCTCAAGAGGTCCTTATGTGCATTTCTGAAACATATCAAACGAAACTTGCTCGTTTGGTAGGTTAGGAACAAAATATCTGAATCATTCGAACTTTATGTATAATATATACATATATATATATATATAATATATATATATATATAATGTATGTATTGCTCATTTAAATCCCTGACATACCACTTACTGCCGATAAATAACAAAAAGTAATAGTTGTTGCTCCTCTAGAATATTGTATTTCTTCCCAGCCATAATCGATTCATAGTCTCCCCGTGGTGATCTCATGCATAAACAGATTGTACGTCTAGAACGTGATGGCACATCAACCACCACCAGAAGAAACTGAACTGGCCACAGCCATTTGCTTCAATTGGTTCTCAGCATAATAGTTCTGCCATCCTTGGCCAGGTTCCTTCAGCGTCCATACTATGATCTGAGTCCAAGGCCCCTGCAGGTGCGTCTTTGGTAGGTAGGCCGGACTGTACGCTGTTTGCCTGACAATGCCGGGCCTTCTGTGTTTCATGTATGATCCATGTCCGGTCCGCATCTAGTCCACGACCGATCCGAGTCCACTACACCGCGAAATGACAGTCGGTTGGTTGTCCAGCAGCGATCACTTCGGTCGCTGCTCGACACCCCATCACTGGTTACACCCCCCACCCCATCCCCACCCCCTTCCCACCGCGCAGACGTGTCTCTGCATCAGGCTGGAGACGGATGTCTACATGGAGACGCGGGCGGCCCTGATGTCCGTGATGGCGCCCCACAGCTCGAAGACGAACTCGTCGGTGAAGCCGAACGCTTCCAGTTCGGAGCTGTCGATAGCCTCCGCGAAGCCCGCCGTATTGATCTGCGACTCGCTCAGCTCCCAGATTCGCGCCGCTGTGGGAATCGGGTCGTGTCAGGGAGCAGGTCAATGCATGGTTCTGCATCATCATGGCAGCTTGAAGCCGTTTCACAACACAGCCGGTCTCAGAATGTCAGATGCTCTGTGGTGTGATAAAGATCGATCACTTTCAGTTAGAGACTGTTTTCGTGTTTGTGTTGCTAGAGCAGATGTTATGTCACATTAGCCGAGGTTAGAGATTAACTCCCAGATCGAATCTGTTGAGGTAGAGAGGAGAGGGTCAAGCGGAAAACCATACAACCGTATGCAGCATGCATCCGTGAGGCAGTGACAATGATCAGCCCCAGACATGCACCCCAAGGACACTCTTCAAATAACCCCCAGTGGGGCAGATATGTTCGGCACTGCATAGGCAATACATTGATTAATACACGCATTGCATGTCGTTACATTTCTGAGAGTTTCTTTTCATCGACTTGCATTGCTCACAAGGAACCGGCATTCTGCACACTTCATGAGAAAAATAATCCATTCCAGCAGAGACAGCGGGAGAGAGGGTTCTTGTGCGCCGCTGAGCCACCGTCATGCAGAAATTTTCATGCCAGCACATTTTCTAGGGGCGTTTTTTGTTTTATCTGAAATAGGTGCCTTTTCTCCGAAAGAAATTTCTTTGGCCGAAAAATCCGTTGAGCGAGGATGGTGGCGCGGTACACTGGAGCCTTTTCTGGCTAGAGTGGCGCCACCTTTCCATGGGGCCACATGCCCTTTTTCCTTAGCAGTGACAAAGTGTCATCCGCTAGAGGATAGTTACGTTAAAGAAAGGACTACGTTAAACTGGCTTATGTGGCATCCGGTATCAGGCAATCAAGAAAAGAAGGTAGAGGAACGCCGGCAAACAAGAAAAGTGGCGTAAGGGATGTGGTATACGAGTCTATATGTCATGCAGTACATAAAGGAAACACAAGACATACAGGCATTCATACATTACACGCAGAAGAACATTTGGAGGGTCGCCAGCATCACTACCCCGGATCAGGCTCCACTGGCCACCCACGACCTGAAAGCGAAGCGGATGTCCGGCGCCCAGGGCGAGCCGTAGACAGCCGGACACAACCTTGGACCACATTCCCCAGTGCCCCCTCCCCCATATCCGCCCCCTCGCTGAGCCTCCAATGATCGTAAACCAGTGCCATGTCCCATCAGCATCCAAAGTCACTGGCACGAAAACCGTAAGATGGCTGGAGACTCAACGTAACTAGCCGTAACATTTTGAGGTACCTAATTCTGCGTCGTTGATTCCGAGGAAGCCTTCCAGTAGGTTGTTGATTCTATCTCTAGCGACTTGCGCCATGTCCGTGGGCTGTGGGAACAAGGCGAACAATCAGTCACAACGAATGTGGGACAGGTCACTATGCACTGGTACCGGCTCGAGCAGGCACACAGCACGACTCCCGACGAACTAGTGCAGGCTTGAGCAGGCATATTGCACGACTCCCGAGGAACTGGTGCAGGCTCGAGCAGGCACATAGCACGACTCCCGAGGAACTGGTGCAGGCTCGAGCAAGCACATAGCACGACTCCAGACGAACTGGTGCAGGCTCGAGCAGGCACACAGCACGACTTCCGATGACAACACGCCATTGCCCACTGGACACAAGTTATACTCTCACAGAAATCAGGCGAGCTTCATCCCATTACTCCAATTCACACTTACGGGCGGAACACTAAAAAGTCCTACACTGGGGGAGGCTAAAATATTAAAGCAGGTGATCCAAGCCACCATTAAAGGAGTTTCCCAGAAGGTACCCTATTCAAGTTCAAAATTGTGTGACAGTGTGAGGACATATTCAATCATTGTTTGGAGAAACGGAAGCTCTCCAGAAAAATAGAAAAGATCATCGATGTCCACATGAATAAAAATAGGGCATGTGTCTCCAATAAAATCGTGCCCAAGCCATTAACCACATGCTCGCCAGGGGGCTTCGGTATGTGCCCCAGTGGCCGTAGCACGAGCACGACACTTGGAGCGCCTCTAGGCTGCCCGACACCGATACACCCACCGCTTGCTCGACGCGCGCCGGCCCGTTGGCCCGCAGTCGCAGAGTGGCCCGACCGGAGCCGTAGCTGGACGTCTTGCCGCTCTTGGGCCCGCCGCCGCGCGGACCGATGTTGGCTGCAACAGACCGGCGGACGTGACGGCCAGGACGTAATGTGATGTGATGTGACGTGACGTGAGGTGATGTGACGCGATGTGGTGTGACGTGACGTGGCGTGATGCGACATGAGGTGACGTGAAGTGATGCGATGAAGCTTAGCGTGATATGTGACATGACAGGGGTGCCATGATACGAGATGATGTGATGTGGGGCGGCTTCTTGTGACGTGACGTGACGTGATATGTCACACCGCAACAGCATGTCTAGCTCTGGTGTATCTCGTTGCCTACGTATGGCGAACGAGTTCCGAGGGACCAGTGTGCGACCCAGCTTCCTGAGTTAGCTGAGCTGACCACCAAGTGAACCACAGTTGCAAAGACCTGTAGTTGGAAATAGACTCTGGACATGTGACCAGAGGCGCAGCCAAGGGGGGGGAGGGCCCTCCTTAGCAACCAATAATACACTAGATCAAACAGAAATTTTGATATTTTCACTACGCAAAACGAACAATTTTCGTCGCACTTCGCGCGCCGAAAGCGTTCTCTATTTCGTGGCTTTCATGGTTGCCTCCCCCTTAATAAAACCCTGACTGCGCCACTGCATGCGACGTTCATTCCGCATCTGCACATGCCTGAATGTTGGTCACGACGGATCGGACCTTAGCCATTGCCTGTGAACTACAGTACCAACCCTGCATGCGGGAATGCGTCTCCAGGCTTTTAGAGAAGTGCTTGGTGCATAGGGCCGTGAAGTAGTTATCACGACAGCCGCCAAAACGGGAACAGAGCCATGTCCTCAAACGTAGCTACATCTATAGGAGATCATAGGATATAGATCATAGGAGCACATTTCTGAGCCATCATATCATAGCGATGACGAATGAGGGTCATCGTGGCTGGTGCAAAACATACCGAAGCCAGCCTTCATCGGCTCCACCAGCCGCAGGATGAAAAACGAGCCGACCGGGATATCCTTCAGCACCCTGGCGACCTCGAAGTGCCGGCAGTTGACCATGTTGACGTTGCCTATGCGCTCCACGTGGTCTCCCACCTGCGGACGCCATTTGGTGGTCAGTGCCAGTACCTCGAGGTGATGGGTGATGATCCAAGGGTCCACTGGGATCAGCACGTGATGACCAGTGCCTGTTGTGGTGGGTCAATGGGCAAGCTGCGACCTATGACACGTACCCTAACCATGTACAACATGCTCAAGTGATTGTTGGACATCAGGAACATTTTGATGGACATGGAATAGCTATCGATCAGCTTCAGGGCACCCTCGTATTTGGCCGTCCGTTCTGGTCCTTTTCAATGTTCCCAGACCAATAATTCACTTCACTTAGTTCCCAGTTCACTTCACTCATGTGGACGTGCCCCGGCATTGCTGGGCACATGCCGATCTGCCATGTGTGAACTCTGCAGTCGGGCGTGATACACCCTCGCACGGCTCACTATCAGCCGCCAATTCAGTTACGGGCGAGACCATCTTATCAGTCGGGCATGGCGGACATGTGGGCGAGGGCGTCTTCAAGTGCGCTTGCAGGTGCCTCCACGACAGCAGAAGCGTGCAGTCGTATGAGCTGATGGGTGGAAATGGCTTTTACGAGGCGTTCGAGCACAATGTTGATTTGAGCCACTGATTTGGCACGCTAGCTGGTTCCCAGTGGAGAAATCCTTCGGCAGACAAACGGACCTCGAGCATGTAGCCTCCTGACATGCTTACGGAAACGTCATCACTGCACCAGGGTGGCCCCGTGCACGTGAGTCAGTGAACTACGGATCCTATGTCATGACAAATGCTTGACGATGGCATTGGTACAACATGACGACGATTCGCTGTGCAAACTGTTCCAGTTCCGGCTTGGTCGTAGTTTCCGCCATTTTCGTCGTAGTCGGCGCGCCTTTGTAGCCAAACCATCACCAGAACAAATGTTCTACAAATATGCTTTATGTTTGTCCATGATGTGCGAGTATCGATGCGATTCACTACGACCACCTCTTGGTAACTGGCCCAGTCGGTGAAAATAGGCTAGCGCTTATCAGCAGCATCCTTCCCTGTATCTTGCGAACTCCTGCGTATCTTGTGAGACGTCATCACGGCATGGTAATCTACCATGCAAGCAATGTACCTGACGGGTCTGTAATACTATTGTTTCCTGCGTAGCGTTCATGACCATCATTAAACAAAGATGGCTGTGCATTAAACAAAGGTGAAATAGCAGCATCTACAATAATGCAGTGCCATCAGCTGGTGGCATAATGCAATTATATACGGTCAGTCCTGTGGTCGGTTTTGCTATGGGATACGGCTGTTTGTGCATGAATTGAAATTATTTAGGTACGATTTGAGTTAACCTACATTATATTACGCATAACTCTGGCAAGCAACGTTCATCTTTGTGGAATTACCTTTCCTGTCCCTTTATCTCATGACGTCACGAACCGACTAACATCACGTACGAAGATGGCAACTTGGGATGCGGTTATTATTGTTTGGGCATTAATGGCGTACTGATGACAACTTCTGGATTTAATTGGGGTGAAACACGGTCAGAGTATCGAAGCGTCAGAATGTCTAGCAGGCTAGAAGTAGTCTGAAACGATGACCGAGCCGAACAATAATCGTGTTCAATACATTCATTAAAATTGTATTAAAACCAATATTGATAACACTTATCGCAGAGTGATATGGGTTAAATAATTACATTTACCTGAAGTACATTAGACAAATACGTTTACCCTAAGTCACACCACCTCGCTTTGGCTAATAATTAACATGCTAAGTCCAATATTGACGAGCATGTTTGTACTCTGTACCTACAGCACTAAGTGGGCTACAGAAAACAAGAAAGCGATCGAAGACTACTATCTGGTTTCTTTTCAGGCATTCAAGCTTGCATGCAAACCTTGAATGGCGATAGCATTTTAATGGGAATTAATTGACTATGGTGGTGACGATTTGGTCAGTAAGTGATTAGATGTATGATGTTCCAAGGTTGTTTTTGCTGTCAATGCATTCACTAATGATATATTAGTTGAGCTGGTATGCTCGGTACCTTAGAGTTAACACCGAATCCACTAGCAGGTCATGGAGGGCCAGGCAATCTGACCATGGCATGTGGATTGCATTGAAGAGGATGTGATGTGAAGTTTGGCAAATGGAGAATATTGAGATTTGAATTGTGAATCTAAAGTATAACGATGGAAATCTTGGATGTGGTATGCAATGATGATGATCAGAATAGTCAAAAATGAAGGAATGCAACCTTGTCTATGGCTACAGTGTTGCTGTTGCTTGCTGTTCTTTGTATTAGGAAAGCAAGTATTAAGCTGTGCATTTTAAGATATGCATTGCTGCTGCTGTAACTATGGAAGCTTGCCAACAAAAAATAAAAATAATTGCTTATTGCAAGAATGTTCGATTTTTCCTTACAATGTCATTAAATAAACTTTGAAGAAAATCATGTACCTTGCTTGTGCAACCTGAACCATGCACAAGAAGCAATGGTATTGATACATCGTCTTATACAATGTGCTACAATGCTAGTCTGATGTCATGCATGGCCATTTTAGTATTGTTTGAACCATATTCTAACGTTCGATAACTGGTAAAACTAACTGGCATGTTCGGGCTTTATTGCAATTACAAGTTTTGCATTTGAAAGCTGCACATCATGGGCATGTTTGAGCTATCAACTATTATCTTTGATAATTTGCTCTTTTCAACAATTATCATGCAAAAAATCTTGGCAATATTTTAAAATCCATGCAAGTATTAAATGCATATGACAAACATGCTGGCTGAAGTGGTGAAATGGGCCTCACAGGCGCCATGATGATGGTCATAATTAGGTTTCTATGTTTGTATTGATTTTAAAGTCAAATAACGTTAACTCACATACCGGTTTTAAGATCGGCATACCTTCCAAAGACCGGCAAAAGCCCACTGGTCCCGACCGGGCTGTCTGACCGGGCTTTCGGCCCTTACATTTGGCACCTCCAGTGAGCACATTCCTTTGGCCACTTCCTTGATTGCCTCTAACTGATACAATTGTCAGGATCACTGTGACGAAGGCAGCCCTGGCGTGTATATCAGCGTGCGGTCGAGTGCTGATAGTACTGATGGTCCGGACCTGATAGTCAACCCAAACGCTGCTCGAGTCGCACTGTTCTATAGTGTGGACCCGGAGTGTTATACATCGCCGTTTCTAGGCAACCAGTACATTTATCGAAGTATAAATGCTATTTGGCAATATATTTCATAGCGTATCAGGGAGAATCTACTTGGTCATCTGCGTTCCTTTTCTTTAAAATGACTGATGAATAGCATCCACTTTCAAACCATTCGGCCAGAGGCGCAGCCAATGGGGTTGGGCCTTACCGCCCCTTAGCAACCAAATATTCACTAGATCAAACAAGAAATTTTGAGATTCTTACCACGCAGGATCTTAAAATTTAGACACGCATCACGCGCCGAAGCCTGTCTAAATTTCATTATATTATGAAATTTAACTGCCTCTAACAGAGGCAGTAAAATTTTGGAAAATCCTGTCCCCCACACCCTTAGGAAAATCCTGTCTGCACCGCTGCATTGGGCCACTGCAAAAGTTTCCGATTGGTAGAAAATGGGGACAAAATGTCGGACCAATTTTCCACATGTCTGCTATTTAAATTAAGCATTTCGCTCACCTTAAAAGTGTTCGTGGAGAAACTAAAAACCAGGCAAATTGTATCAGAAAGCACGGTGTAGGTAAGAACTAGAAACCTCACCAATGTGCGCGTAGAAACGTCACCACAGGAAAAGCCTGCCTGCGAGAAAGCTGCTGCAGAAATTTCTTGTCTCCTCAGCACATACCATCACGCTTAGGAAAGAATCCATATTAGCATCCTCTTCATTCGTGCTTTCTGATACTGGTGTGGAACAGTCTCCGAAGCTTCGCGAAGTGCATCCCAACGCCTATTCGAATCTGAGGAGTGTGGTTGACGTGGGCTCACACTACTCGCCGCGGCTAATGACGCTTCAGCGTTGTGGGCTCTTGCAGCAACGTGGAACAACGGCTCGTTTTTCAAGAGAATGGAAACTTGTTTCGCATACGACCCAGTGATTAAGCTACCAAAGTATGGATAAGTCGAATATGTTGCTGTTGAAACACCCATGGAAGAAGATGTGTACCGTCACCTACATAACTTTGCAGCAGCAATTACGCCAAGGAGGCCTTAAGCATTAACATGCAACGTTTATCTGCAATATTACTATGCACCTATTATTATTATATATGCTATATATTACTATATTACTATGTATGAGAGAAAAGCCAATAAATTCAGTAAATGCAATTATGAGTGATAAATTGCAATAATTAGGCAGGAACAATTTCAATGCATACAGTTATTCCAGCAATGTCCGATACCCACATTCGAGTTGCCAGTTTTTCAATAGCTGACATGCTGGAGATGATGTCACGACGCCTCATTGCAGTGGTTATTCGACCACCTTGCAGCCAATTGTGTGGGGGATTGATCATCCACGAGGGCAATCTCACCTGCACGTGGCCTACCCTGGCTATGGCGCTGTCTTCCTTGATGCGCTTTATGAAGCAGCGTCCGGCACCGTTGTCGGTAATTGTGAGACCCAGCGCTTCCTCCGTCTTGTGGATTTCGACCTCCTTGGTCTGACCTGTCGCAGTACGGTAAGCTCATGGAGTTTCAACTCCATGCGACAGTAGCTGAGAGCGTATGACGTCATTTTAAAGCGATGACACCCTCGAAAGTGTATAAAATGACATTCTGGTCACAACGAAAGAATTGTGTGTATGTTATAAAGTTAAATATACAGGGTCTACGTGGGTAGAAAACCATGAACGAACTAGTATTTGTTTACCATTCACGATTCAAGCAGAATTATGATTGTGGTGAAAGGTGAGGCTTGCCATACAAGCGTTTCCGACATAGGAAAATTAAATGTTTCAACCTAACGCCACTGCGTTTTTTCTCTGTTTCATTTCCAATTTGTTCGATAAATACAGCTCGAAACGGTATGACAACCTTACTTCAGGGTCAAGATAAATGTCAACCGTCGCAAAATCGCCATCTGGTCTTCTCTCGTCAGATGGTCATTGACATCTCTGCCATGAGTAGCACAGTCTTCAAGTTGGATGGATTTTCCACGGCTCCTAGAATTTATATTGGCTCTGCCGACAGGGACAAGGTGAGCGAGATGTCTCGCTCTTGCCATTCATTGTTGAAATATGGTCGTCAGTGACACATTATGCGGTGGGTTTTCCACCGTGAACCACCTAACGCGTAGTTGCATTCATACTACACCCAGCAAACTATTATTCACGGGTCTAACTTCAAGCGATCCAGGTGATTTCGCTTCAACGCAATCCTTTGACATGTGCGGTCGAAGAAGACCTCCGCATGAAACATCTGGTCAGAGACATGTCTCACCACCGTAAAAAAAGAAAATAACGCACTTTTTCTGTGATTTATATAGATTAGGTTCCACGACGCATAGAAAAACATATTCGTCTTGAAGCAGACTTTATTTCAATCGCTGAAAAAGTATGTCATTTACACCCATATATATATATATATATATATATATATATATATATATATATATATATATATATATATATGGGTGTAAATGACATACTTTTTCAGCGATTGAAATAAAGTCTGCTTATATATATATATATATATATATATATATATATATATATATATATATATATATATATATATATATATATATATATATATATAAGCAGACTTTATTTCAATCGCTGAAAAATATGTCATTTACACCCATATATATATATATATATATATATATATGGGTGTAAATGACAAACTTTTTCAGCGATCGAAATAAAATCTGCTTCAAGACGAATATGTTTTTCTATGCGTGGTGGAACCTAATTTATATAACTCACAGAACAAAGTGCGTTATTTTATTTTCTTACGGTGGTGAGACATGTCTCTGACCAGATGTTTCATGCGGAGGTCTCCTTCGACCGCACATGTCAAAGGATTGCGTGGAAGCGAAATCACCTGGTTCGCTTGAAGTTAGACCCGTGAATAATAGTTTGCTGGGTGTAGTATGAATGCAACTACGCGTTAGGTGGTTCACGGTGGAAAACCCACCGCATAATGTGTCACTGACGACCATATTTCAACAATGAATGGCAAGAGCGAGACATCTCGCTCACCTTGTCCCTGTCGGCAGAGCCAATATAAATTCTAAGAGCCGTGGAAAATCCATCCAACTTGAAGACTGTGCTACTCATGGCAGAGATGTCAATGACCATCTGACGAGAGAAAACCAGATGGCGATTTTGCGACGGTTGACATTCATCTTGACCCTGAAGTAAGGTGCTGTGTTACGTCTGAGGTGAGGATAACAGAGTGTGGTGGATGCAACCTTCAGCTCAATGATATATAATATTGAACTAGATAATACAGTTCAATTCATGACAGATTGTTCTGCGCCATCTGTTAAAATGCACTTCGTGTAATGCCACGAGGGCGTGCATCCTGTATTTCATGCCGTCCCGCGTCGGTTGCATCTGCATACAATTCACAGGCCGCGAGGTACATTTGTGGGACTATCTCAAAATATAATCGCTACATCAGACAGCGGAGACGAACGAGTAGCTTTGTATATATATATATATATATATATATATATATATATATATATATATATATATATATATATATATATATATATATATATATACATATATATATATATATATACATATATATATATATATATATATATATATATATATATATATATATATATATATATATATATATATATATACATATATATATATATATATATATATATATATATATATATACATATATATATATATATATATATATATATATATCAAGAGGAGTCGTCCCAAGGCGACTATATCCAGCTGGGCCTGGAGCGCAAAAAACCAACGCTTGAGATGAATTACCATGGGAACTAACAGGGCAAACTTCTCCCAGGCACGAGCGAGCGCCGCATGCTGAGAACATCACCCTCTGCAAGCGCCATTAAGCACGGTCTCGACCACCATCTATGGATGGTCACGAGCGGTACAGCGAGACAATGAATCGGTGTCACGGAGTCTGGTGCACACCGAGGCTAGGGCTGGAAAACAACGTGGCAGGGAAGACACGGATTCAGGGCTCTGTCTCTTCATCCCATTGATTACGTTTCGCCAGCATTATACTAAAAATTATCATAATTCGGAATCATACCACTGAGGACAAATGCAACATCAAAGCAGATCGGTAGGAATTTAGGCGGGAGGATGCTATAGCGACACTGATCTGCAGCATCTCCTGACACTGAAAATTGAAGAGATAGCCTGTGGATAATGGTAGAGTTATTTCGGATGCAAGCTGTTTTGTAAAATTATCCAACATAATACAGGGAGTTATCTAGCGTTATCTCAGAATTTGAGAGCAAGTGACTATTTGCTATTCAGTTAGGGGTCACTTTAAAACGTTTTGCTTTCCTATGATATATGAAGCTGTGATAGTAATCACACCAATTGAATTGAATTGGCCATTGACTCATTGCTCCTACTGATTGCTCCTGCCCCGTAAGATAGGGATCACGATATATTATTGGATCTTCGTGAACAAGGTGCAAGATCTTGCAACCTCTACCCCAAAATGGGCATTCAGTACAAGGATATTTTAAAGTGAGGAAAGGGAGATAAATTCCATACTTCAAGTAATTTCGCCTGAATGCCAGCATTCCAAAGTCGTCATTTAGCGACGGCGTTCAACCCCACTTGTTCTGTATCAAGTCTTCTGTAACAAGAGACTACATGCAAAGGCGACTGTGTGCTAAGATACACGGGGCATAAGCATGCACTCGCGAATAGACGACGGGCAGCTGACAAACAGCATGCTACTGCACACATAGTGATGCAATTACATCAAAGTAGGCGTCTGAGAATATATTATACAGCAATTACAGTCAGCATCATATAACCCGCACCACCAACAACGTACCTTTTCTGTGAGCGAAGATGAAATCGTCTAGCCCAATATGGGCTCCGAGGAGTTTTGACATGTCGATTTTGTGCGTGTTCAGCGTGCAGAATAAGATCTGAAAAAGAGGGAACATCTAGTCAGGTGTGGACCAGTGAACGTTCCGGGTGAATTTAAACTCATTCACATAACATCACTTCAAATTTATTGATTGCACAAGGTGAACTATATATATATATATATATATGTATATATATATACATATTTGCGTGTGTGTGTGTGTGTGTGTGTCTGACTGACGTGGTGATTATGGCAGCTTTGGCAGTGCTTGGCTGGTTGTAACCCTCGCCACCTGAGTGTATGAGTGCAAAGCTTGTGTTTCACAAGTTGCAAATATAAGGAAATGGCGCACGGCAGGGCACTATCATTTGGTATGACTAATGGTGCATTCTTTGTGCATCCATAGGTATCTGGTTAGATGTCATGTCGTCAAATTTTGACACCATTTCTGCAGGTATGCTCCATGGAGTGCCGCTGAAACAGTTGTTGCTTGTTCTACTGAAGTTAATGAGCTTAGCTAAGTGACATTTCATGTTTTCGATGCTCTCAGGCAACATCGTCTGACCGGTGACATTACAAGGTCAGAGTAAGCCATTGACCTCCAATGAGCTCGAATGACCTTATTCGACATAACAGGAATTCTAGAACATTTTGCGATTGGAATTCAACTTCAGCAACTATGCTTACCCTTTCGAACACCAAAGCTGTCTTGTGCAATGTTTTGCAAGTCATTACATGCTATAATCAGTGGTGCAGCCCGGATTTTCTTGGATTTTAGGGGCGCATCGACTGCGTCGATCATGCAGCGCCCGGATTTTCTTAAGGGGGCCGGACCACTCCAAAATGTGAGGAAACATAGAAAGCTCTCGGCGCTCGAAGCGCGCCGAAAATTTAGAGTTTTCACGGTGAAAATCTCTAAATTTATCGTTTGATCCAGAGTATTTTGGGGTACTTAGGGGACAGCGGGCCCCGGGGCCCCCCTTCGCTGCGCCTCTGGCCATAATTGGTGATTTTTTTTCCAGGATTTCACCTGGACAGGTCACTTACCATGCACGTTGTGAGGTCAAATGGCATGTCAACAGGCGTATCCCAATCTAACCTACTCCACTTATTTTTCACAGGTATTTCTTCCACAGTTCTATTGCAAAATAATCAGTGCACGGCTTCATGCTGTGACTGGAATTGTCGACACCCGGTACATAGGGAACGCAAGCGCATCAGGGCGATCTCAGCTGCCCTGGAGAATCACGGGTTGACAGAGAAGCTGACATCGGGGACCCCAGCTCTGTCTGGGGCGACACCCGGAGACCCAGATACAGTCCAGGCCGACCCCGGGAGTCGGTACTCGGTCGAGGCTGACCCTGGTAGCCCATACTCATTCCGGGTCGATCCTGGGGCCGGGGCCAGTACGGGCCCTGAGCCACAGCTCGATCCGACCTGGGGACTACAATCAAGTCTAGTCCAATCCAGTCACGAGAACTCATACTAGCTGGCAACGGGAAAGCATTTCAAATCTCAGCCATTCTGGCCAGCCAGAGAGAACCCACTCAGAGCCCAACTCATTCCTGCCCATGGCTATGCGGCGGCTTGATCGGCCGAGTCGTGGCTGCCCCCCCCCCCATCCGCCCTCCTCCCCCTCTCCGCCGGTGATGTCACGTCTCAGTGACGTCGCGCCCCGAGTCAGCTGCGTGTGACGATCGTGGGTCTGGCGCGCCGACCACATTTGTTGGGATGGCGCACCGGCACCAGGTGTCGGCAGACGTGCACACTCTAGACACGGGCACCGGATCCCTGGAGGACGCTGACCCAGACAGACGTGTACACTCGAGGCACGGGCACCGGACCCCTGGAGGACGCTGGCCCAGGCAGACATGTACACTCGAGGCACGGGCACCGGACCCCTAGAGGACGCTGACACGGGCAGACGTGCACACTCGATAATACGGGCACCGGACCCTTGGAGGGGCCGGCCTGGATTTCCGTGACTACGGCCCGCGATGTCTGTCCTCACAAAGCAGAAGCTTGCTTCTCGGCTGCACCACCGTCACCCTGTGCCGACCTGAAGTTCATTTCCTCGGTGCGCGACCCACATCTCTTGGACGAGGCGACCTGCACCAGGAGCGTCCGCACCAACTGGTGCCATCACCTCCAGCGTCGCCGGCGGCATCACATTGTTTACAGAAACTAACCAACAATTCCCCTCAGCGAATACTACGGGTGCGTGTGCGCGCGCTTGTTCGAGCGTATGTGTTCATGCGTTGGTATGCGAGTATGGGGATGTATTAGGCTATCCTCGTCTGTACCAAAATATGAGCACCTACGTATGCTTCTCTGTATATTTCATGAAGCAAACGGAGCGAATTCTCTGGGTGCAAGAGTGCGTAAAGCGCAAGAATGTGCGCTATTGTATACACGAAATTGATAGAATGCTGTGTGGTCACTTATTGTGCATTGGTGGCTGTAACTACTCGCACCTCTCGTCTTGTTTACACCACATTCGGTCCACCCTACCCGTTGACTCTCTGTCTTACAAAGATAGGAGCAGCTACTCATTATGGGCGTAATTGTGGTACCATCCTGTTGCAGACGACTTGCCGAATTGTTGGACAGCAAGGAAAAAGTGTTGGTAGTAAGGATGATACATTGGATCGGAATATGTATCGATTGATGTATGCATATATATATATATATATATATATATATATATATATATATATATATATATAATTACATACCATTATGCTGCACAAGAAAAGAGAAGTTACTTTACCTCCAAATTTTCGTTAACTCCACCTTACTCCGTAATCGTGTAGCAACTTTGCAGCGAAGGGCATTGACAGGAAGTAGAGGGTGCCAGAACAATATGTTTCATTTCTTGACAACTCAGGCCTTAGTTTGGAGGGGAATGCCTTTTTATGAAACTACTCCTCCATCATGTGGACCCGGTGTCTGCTACTCGGAAAATAATTATATTAAGCATAGTTTACCAGGTAGTGTCGGCTGGACCCACCTCGTCATGATTGGGGAGCGAGCGTAGCCAAGGTTTGAATCATAGACAACACCATGGTGACTCTTATGATAATACGCGTCAATAAATGTATTTAATTGGCAAAGAACAAATGGCAAATTTACGATGAAACATGCATGCAAAAAGCCAATTCCCGAAACAAGTCAACTGTGCCATTTCGTGTGTTGGTTATTAAATAAAAATAGAGTGGGGGTAGGTAATCCCCGCTACAGAGTGGACTAGGGTCTTCATTTGAAGGCCCTGGAAGACTTAGTTGGCTAGCAAATTTATTTTGCCACAATAGCAGGAAACCAAAAGGACAAAATAGTTGCCACCCGGTCGCACAGCAGCAGATAGCAAAATGCAAATGTTCCGTGTACTCTACTGCAACCTTAACATCACGATACCGTGATCATCACATGGATTCCATCATGTTTCTAACAGTCTTTTCGGCTTATGACAGCCACACTGTTGCTGTTCCTGTGGCTGTCGTTCTTGCTCAGATGTCGATTCGCTGCGTCATACTTATATGGAAACAGAACGCTCTGAGCCGGATTGGATTGATGTCTTGCACGAAATGGTTTATCACCACAAATCAGAGTTCTGAGACCCAGACTAATTCGGGTCGTTTGCTTACATGTACGACATAAGATTAACGTTAAAGATTCTGACCTGAGATCCTCCTGAACGTTCCCGGGGTCATCGCTCTCGAAACCAAGCGGAAAGCTACGGCTATGGTACCTCGTTCATGCAGGCAAAGAACACAAATTAAGTATGGACATAGTGCGCTTAAAAACTGCTTCTGGAGTCGCACCCAACAACAAAGTATCGCGTAAATCTCGTTGGGTTTCTTTACAGGGCTGGATAAGTGCATTGCTCACCGGCGTGTCTTCACCATCGGAAGGGACTATATGTGGGAGGAGGCCTGGCGTTTGAAGTAAACGAAATTTGATAAATGCAATATCAGTCTCCCCAAGGGTCACATGCATTGTATTCAGATGATTGATGTCTTGAGAAATGGTTTATCACCACAAATCAGAGTTCTGAGACCCAGACTAATTCGGGTCGTTTGCTGTCCCGAGCTTCAAATACATTTACTCCCTACCAGTCGAATGTAGATGCCTGAAGCTGAGCAATACGCCAAGTTCATCTCCACGCTCACTCTGATTGGATTACAACCAGACGTGGCCACCCAGCTGCCTATCTGTGGGTTGGAGGTGTAGTCGACGACAGGTGGCTGTCCTTGTGGTCCGGCGTTTGACCAGCTGTTTACAATTTCCCGAGCTACGTCACCGGCGCATGTCCGTTTTCTCCGAAAGCTGTGTGACGATCGAATTTCGTCATTGGTGTGCGGGTGGCAGTGCGCATGTGGCAGTGCGCATGTCTGTCTGTTTCTGATGCCGCTCCAGACACTCACCTTTCCAGGCGTGTACACCTGCCTTTCGCCAACCTTGCGCGATCAAGCATAAGTTAATAACATGTGGTTGTCCGGTATTGATTATTGACTTAGTACATGGCACAGTGATGCAATGGGAAACAAATGCAAGTCGACACGTCAGAAAAATGTTTCGTGTGCCATTTGGCACGAATATCATTTACTGTTTCTCACAGTTCTTGAACATCAACAATTTGGACGTACCGGACTCGCCACCAATGCTTTATTAGTTTAACCATCAAGCAAACGGTATTGATACACTGCACCCAAATCAATCTTCGGGGTTAATTTAATCACCTGTACTAGCGTATCCGTAACAATTATTGTAAACCGATGCGGCTAGATTGCGATTATTGTTTCGAGCATGACCTCTCCTGATCGATACGTGACCATTGGTGCAGTACATGACGCAACAATCGCATGCTCTCCAGGGGCGAACATCTTAGCGAAGCGGTCTCCATATGAAATTCGACGCCCGGCTCGTGCATTCAGCAGCGACTCGTGGCCCGTATCATGCAAGGATCTGCGATCTCGGCAGCGCCGGCCATGCGAGGACTGGGCACGGTTAGCACAGATGCTGGTACAACACCCACCGCCAAGTGGATCAGAGGCAGTGGCGTAGCCAGGATTTGGTCCAGGGAGGGCGAACATCTGAAGAGAGCCCCCTACATACATAGCCCCCAAACATTTTCCGAAACTCCTCGGATTTCGATCACTATATTTTGTACCCCCCCCCCCCTATATTGATAGTATGCACATATATGTTCATTAGGCAAAGATGGTTAAATACGTGGGAAGATAAGGCACTTCGCGCTGGCGTCGCTAATCCGAAACCTGCAATCATGGTCCAACAGTCCGGTAAAGACGAGAAAGGAAAGCAAACCAACAAGCTCTTGGTTGTCAACAACAACCAAGAAAAGAAAGCATATTACGAAAAATAAGGGCCACTAACACATCTCTAATGAAGGCATGAATTGTATTCAGTTGAGATACGCGGACTCATCTCCATGGACACAATTGCATCTTTCTGTTATCTACCACGTTCAGGTATAGTTTAATAGGGAGGGTGTTCATGATAAGGGATGTGCTCACATTGTTGCGCCTTTTGAACACCGTCATACTTTCTCAAAATTAAGCGTGAATACCAGTGGGGAAAATTAAGTACAAGATTTGGGGACAGGGAAGGTCTAGTAACATACCTGATCAGCTATGCCCAGCACAGCATCCTGCAAATTATTATTTTTGTTCTGATTGTTAACCGGTGTCATCCGGGTCAAAGGCGAAGCAACTGGCACCGTTGGAGCGGTCGTCATCACAGCTATCGCTGGGCTGTCTGTTTCACCATCGCTGGAGCGACCGTAACTGCTGGAGCAGCTGTGATCAGGCCACTGGGACAGCTTTGGCTACATGGACGGTCGTCACCGTCAGGACGGCTGTGGCCGTTAGGGCGGCCGTGACTACAGGGGCGGCCGCCGTCGCTGAGGTGGCGGTGGATGCCCTTCCCAATCCTTGACAGCATTTATGGCTTTCAAAGATATCTTATCTCTGAGGCTGGCCCTCAGTATTCCTCGTACCCATCGTCAGTTATCAAGGACTCTCTTAGCTCTCAGGGGGCCCCGTTCCCTTAGGTGCCTACCCATCCCAAATCTCAGGAACATCCCAATCCAGCTTCATGGGCTTTCTAACTCTGAAGCTGGCCTTCAGTATTCCTCAGTATACAACAATTTTTAGTCTTAGGGACTCTCCTTAGCTCTCAGGGGCCTCTGTTAGCCCTTAGGGGCCCTCTCAAACTGCCAGGGACCATTTCTATTTATCCACAGTTCTTGTGGTTTCAAGAACATTCTGGCTCTGATGCTGGCCCTCGGTATATCTCACATCAATCGCCAGCCAACTGGAATTTTTTAAATCTCTCAGAGGCCTTGTTCATTCATTAGGGCCGCTCTCAACCTCAAAAGAATCCCAGTCCAGTCCAGTCATGGGCCCTCACTAGTCTTCTTCAGCTCTTTGGGGTCGAATTCATCCCTCAGGAGCCCTTTCAGACACAAAGAGCATCCCAGTCCCTCTGGCTCTCAGTTGCCCTGTTTATTCCTCAACTGCTCGGGGCGTGTTTCAGCTGAGACTACTCTTTCCAGCTCGCATGGGCATTACAGCTCTCGGGCAGGACGTCTCTTGTTTGCACGGCCCTTGCCAGCCCTCGGGGTGGACGTCTTCAGGTCTCAAAGGCCCTTTCCACACAGGCTGTTAGATGCGCTTAATTTTGTATCCGTTATATCTCTGCCCCTCAGTGCGGTCGCCTGGAGGGCCCCATCGAACTCGCCAGGGGCGGGTTCCTCTTCACCCCTTGAAAACGTCACTCCTTTTTAACAGCCTAGGCCCCTCCATGGACTTAGAGGCCCTTCACGTAGCACCGGGAATCCTCCGCTTCGGCCCGGATCGTCTCCGTAGTTCGGGGGACTCTATATCGGCTTGAGGCCCGCTGTCAGCTTTGAGCCCTTCTCAATCAGCGTGAGCCGAAGCCGACCCAGTGGTTCTGCACATCCGGCCCGGGCCCCAATCCGTTGGCTCATGGACCCTCTTTCACGGCTCAGGGCACTCTCTGTCCGGCTGGAGTCACCTCTACAAAAGCTTGGACCTCCTCTATCACGCAAGGAGCCCCTGTACGGATTCCGCTCCCATCGGCCCAGGGGTCCTTCTTGCCGGCTCTGGGCCCTCTCTGACGGCTCGGGGTCCTCCCGCGGCTAGGGGTCCTCTTCGTCGGCACAGGGGCCCTCCTTAGCGACCCAGGGCCTCCTATGTCTGGTTGGAGGCCCTCTGTTAATAGCTTGGGCCCTATCCATCAGGCCAGGGGCCCTTATACAGCTTCGACCACGTCCGTCGGCCCAAGGGCCCTTTCTGACGGCCTGTGGCCCTCTTCGGCAACTAGGACCCTACTCCGTCGTCTCAGGGGCGGTCTTTGACGACCCAGGGCCTTTTCCGGCAAGCCGGAGGCCCGTTTTCAAACGCTTGGGCCATGTCCATCAGGTCAGGGGCCCTTTCTTCGGATTGGGCTCCACCAACAGCCCAGAGGCACTTCATATTGGCTCGGAGCCCTCTCAGTCAGCCCGGGCGCCCTTCCAACTATCCGGGACCCCCTCCGTCGATCTATAAGCCCTTCATGCTAGCCCAGCCAAGGGCCCTCAACATCTTTCTGGGGGCACTCTCCGTTAACTCGGAGCTCTCTTCATTGGCCCGAGACCCTTTCAGTCAGCCCGAGGCCCCTTTCGTTGGTCCAGGGGTCCTTCACTTCGGCCCAGGGACCCTCTGCACCGACGCCTCGAGGAAGCCACCTGGATGGCCCCCTCCTACCCTTCAGGGGCAGCTGCTCCCTTCGCCCTCCCCCTGGCTACGCCACTGGTCAGAGAAACCGACCATGCGAGTGCTGGGCGCGGTCAGTACAGGATATGTTGGTGCAATCCCCCACCGCCAAGTGTGTTAGAGGAACGGACCATGCGAGGACTGGACACGGTCAGTACAGGAGATGTTGATGCAGCCCGTCACCGCCACTGCATCATTCCATTCAGTGTTCTCACTTTCCACGACAAGTAACTCGAATATGTCGACGTGTTAAGACAAACGTTTTGCAATGTGTGTATTCGCCAGGGAGCATTGTACTTTGGCGAAAGTTAGAGCCGAAACTTCGTCAAGAATAACAAAAAATGTTTCCCGTCCATGATATAGGTTCCCAAAGTGGTCCACCGTTGTAACTGAACCCATGACTCTGGATCCAAGGTCTTCGGAAAAAAACGGTCCCTGATCCTCAACCTTAGAAAGTACCTTCGACTGATGAAAATAAACCTACGACTCTTGATTCCAAGATGATCGATTCTGCAGAGTAGATAAAGAGGTGATTTATGCTAATATGATGACGTTCGACATCACATTACTGTGGATCCCGCATGCTAGACGATCCAGTGATCCATCATCATGGTCAATCAAACTTAATACCAAACGCATGGGACGTCTGGACTCATCAAATTCATAATAAAAACAGCGAGTGGTGTGGCTCGGACGAGTCGGAGACCAGCGACAACAGACCACCCGCCCGGACAGGCGATCTCAAGTCTGAAGCTGCCGGAAGTCGGCGAGCATCCGTGATGTCATCCGTCCTGACGTCACCAAGTGCAGATAGCCATTTTGCCGAAGCGACGCACCTCCGTTGGTCGCACGGTAGATAAAATGTTGAAACCAAATATCGACAGGAATCCGCAGTCAACGTTCCAAGAGGTACCGTCACCATGATTTGCTGAGTTACAGGGGCATGCACATGGTTCAAGACAGAGGTGAACTTCAGGTCGGTGGAATTGAATGATCGTGCAGTATGCCACATAACAGCCTTCACGCATCAAGTCCGAAAAGTAGCAAATGCAAGTGCGCAGGTGTCAAATATTCATGCTTAAACGGCATTCAGTATATATATATATATATATATATATATAGAGAGAGAATTATATATATCTATATATATGCATATATTTTTTTTTTTTTTTTTTTGTTTTTTCTTCTTTACATATGCATATACATATATATATATGCTGACGGATCCGATGAATATAAGTGTAGGACATCAGCTTCAGGACGCTTGTAACGATCAGAGGTCGCTAATGCTGCGCCGGCGTCTCGCCGCGACCCGCACCGCGCCGCTGAAACTGTACGACGGCCGGCCTCGCCAACTTAGTGGCGGACTGCCGTGTCGTCAGACGGGGACAGACCGGGGGCTGACTCACAGACCCACAGCTGCCGCCGTCACCTCCCACCGTCACCGCACGGTCAGTCAGGACGGGGCCGGAGGGCAGACAGTGGACTGGGGCAGACTGTGAGCTGGAACAGACAGTGAGCTGGGGAAGGCTGTGAGCTAGGGACGACAGTGAGCTGGAGCTGACGGTGAACCTAGGCGGACGGTGGTCTGGGGCAGGCAATAAACTGGGGAAGACAGTGAGCTGGAGCTGACCGTGAACCTAGGCAGACGGTGAGTGGAGAAGTCAGTAAATGGGACGGACGGTGAGCCCAGGCAGACGACGGTAGTCTGAGGCAGGCAGTGAGCTGGGGTAGACGATGAACTGGGGCAGACGGTGAGCTGGGGCGGACAGTGAGCTGGGGCAGACAGTGAGCTGGGGCCGACAGTGAGCTGGGGCCGACAGTGAGCTGGGGCCGACAGTGAGCTGGGGCGGACAGTGAGCTGGGGCAGACAGTGAGCTGAGGTGGACAGTGAGCTGGGGAAAACAGTGAGCTGGGGCAGACAGTGAGCTTGGGTAGACGGTGAGCTGGGGCAGACAGTGAGCTGGGGCAGACGGTGAGCTGGGACAGACAGTGAGCTGGATAGACGGTGAGCTGGGGTAGACAGTGAGCTGGGGCAAACAGTGAGTTGGGCGGACAGTGAGCTCGAGCCGACAGTGAGCTGGGGCAGACAGTGAGCTGGAGCCGACAGTGAGCTGGGGCAGACAGTGAGCTGGGGTAGACGGTGAACTGGGGCAGACGGTGAGCTGGGGCAGACGGTGAGCTGGGGCATACAGTGAGCTGTGGTAGACGGTGAGCTGGGGCAGACGGTGACCTAGGCAGCCAGTGAGCTGGGGAAGACAGCGGGCTGTGACAGACAACAATCTGGCGAAGGGGCGCCCAGCAGGGCTAGAGTGGTCGAAAAGATAGCGAGCAGGGCCTTTCACAGAACTATCCACCGACCAGAACCAACTTGACGCTTTCATGGTCGCTACATGGCCGAATTCATCGGGCTTTGACTGAGATTTCGCATAAGTGCCCAATTTTCTTTGTTTTCAGAGCGTTGAACTATGAAGCTCAGAAGCCGTAGGCAGACGATTACGATACCAGGCGATGGCGATGACCTTTTATCGTGTGGCGGCACGGCCTCCTCTACCGTCTTGGCTGGAGGGACGGGGTTCGGTTGGCTTGTTTGGTGGTCCCGAAGTTGCCAATTTACGCGGCCACCAGTCAACATTCCTCGGTAGAACTCCTGTGTGAGGGTGACTTTAATGCAGATTGTTCGAAACCATAGGCTGGCTGCGAACCAAGAGACGTTGAAAGGCTGGGAGACAGGGGGTAGGCATGTGATCGGGGTGACGACTGACTGACGCACTGGCTTATTCGGGATATATATGTAGGATGGACCTACTCCCAGCCTCAAACACCTTTGATACCATGTTGGCTTTATCAATACCGATTTAATCCTGCATCTGGAATGCTGGTCAATGTCATCACAGGTCATGTCGTAAATGACGTCATGAAGACAAGAGCAGGTGACCAGGGTTCACAGCAGTCCATGAGTGGCTGACCGCCTGCGTTTGTGAGTCACAGTTCATTTGGACCTCTGTAATTGTCAATGATTCCGGGAGCATGGCAACGACGGTAACGACGCACAGTTTCACGTCTTCCACGGATCATAACAGTAGGTAATGCGAGCTTGAAGTCCACGTCTTCCACAGATCACAGCCGTAGGTAATGAGAGCTTGAAGCCCACGCTTTTTTCGGGTTAATCCAACAGTCCCGGCACCAAAGCTGCTTAGCATGACGCAGGCGGCACATTACCGACACATTCGCAGGCGGCCGTCAGCCACGGTTTGCGTACCTCTGGGCCTTCCGGTGCACCGCCAGACATAGCTAGACCAGAGGGAATCAAATGTATGGGCACAGGAGCATGTGCCCATTGAGGTGCGGCGCTCCTCTGATTGGAAAAGTTGCCCACCTCTTCCCCGGACGCTCGAAGGCGAACTCCTCCCACCCCCTTGAATTCTTCAGCGGAAGGTATCCTCCGAATGGGAAATGCTCTCCTCCACGATGCCCGAGTGCACCAGCCACCACGCTTGCATTTTCCAGCCGGAACCACCCCTCTGAGTGTAAAAGGCTCCAGGATCTCCAGGAGCACTCAAATGCACCACTCTGATTTTTCCAAATCAATGACGCCCCTCTGGGGAAATGGCACAGCCCTCCCCCACCCTCCCGATCGAAGTTCCTGGACCCGTCCCTGATCTAGACTGATATGGCAAAGTCAAGCGTTGCATTGCCGGCGGGGCCGATAGCAGAGCCGGTCCCACTGTCTCGTATCTGCACAGGCGAACCGACACCCCTGCGACACAGAGACTGACGAATTGAGTTCGTTGAGGACTGACGCTGACGTACCGCTACCAAAATTCGCTTGTGTGTCACGAAGACCTGGAGACGTGCGGATGCATGCCATCAGACAACGCTCGGGACGGAATTTCTGAACCGTAGCCATGGGGATTAGGCAACGAGCACGCGACACTAAACAGCGATCCAGGTCAGTCCGGCGCCTCACCTCGCTCGCAGTCATGTCGTGGCATTCGGCGATCCGCTGGTAGAGCTCCTTGACGTTGGTGAAGCCGGAGATGACGGCGGTGGGGCTGCCGTGCGCCAGCTGACAGTGGAAGACCAGCTTGGGTCGCCGCGACGAGTCGGGCAGCTGGCGGTGTGGCGTGGGCTGCGTGCTCGCATGGTCCAGGTCGGGCGGAGCGCTCGGCGGGAGCTCGTCCACAGAGCTGTCGACTCCGTCGCGCCGACGAGACCGGCTGAACAGCGGCATCGTGTGTGCGCCGGGCGTCAGAGCCGTTCACGGCACCAGCCGGCGGCGGCCGGCCGGGGGCGACAGGCGGCGACGGGTCACCCGCCGAGGCACAGATCAGCCGCCGGGTCACCCGCCGAGGTACAGGTCAGCCAGCCGGGGGCGAAAGGCGGCGCCGGGTCACCCGCCGAGGCACAGGTCAGCCGGCCGGGGCGACAGAAGGCGACGGGTCACCCGCCGAGGCACAGGTCAGCCGCCGAGGCACAGGTCAGCCGCCGGGTCACCCGCCGAGGCACAGGTCGGCCGGCCGCGTCACCGCCCAGCCGCCAGCAGACCGGAGCTCCGACTGAGTCGGCGCGGCCGCCGCACAGTCCCGTTCACGGCTGACAGACTCACGATAACACCTGTTATCGGAATTCGACGCACGAATGTGCTGACATCTATTGCAAGGCCACGAAACTGTCATGACGAGATCGCCAAGTGCAGGGTCGAATGTTCTGTTGATTGGCACTTCTGTCGTCTCTTCTGTCGATTGGCACCACTACCCTTCGATTGCAAGCAGGAGCATAAACGAAACTATGTGTTTCCGGTGCGATCGCCTCTTCTTTGCCCTCACAGTCATATTGTGCGATTATTTATTCGCATAAACGTGTCAGTCGTATTTCATTGCGAGAAAGGGATTGCCAGAAGGGGTTGACGCTACTCTCCAACAACGCAGCCGTTACTCCAGAGGGACAGCCACACAATCACCAACATTGCGTGCCAGGAGCACACGTCCCCACCAACTCAGTCATTTCCGGTTACGCACACGAATTTTCGTGGATCACTGGAATGACTATTGGGGTTTAACCACACCTAAATGATCTCAACCACCCGCTAAGTCGATGAAAGGCTATTTCCTCCTCTAAGCCTGTCCGCGTCTCTGCTATCTGTTGCCCTCAATCAAATTAACGAATGCGTACAATCCGCTGCTACTCAACTGGGGTGATCCTACACCGAAACTACACGTTCGAAGCGGACATGAATGTATATATGCTAGCAAAGATGCATTCACCTTTCGTAAATTAACGATGTTATATCTAGGACTATGTATAAGCATAAGCAATATTAATGACTGGTGAACATAGTATATCGGCCACGACGGATTAAGCGATGTATTTCTATTCTTGCATTTTTTATCCGAAGCTATTCATCGCATTTCCTCCGGCACATAAAGAACAGCTTGCCCGCTTTGCCTTGTATTGATCTTAATTTCTACCATTGCTGGCAGATACATAGCAAATGGAACGAAACAAAGCGACAGAAGGAAGAGCAAATCGCCTGGATCCCTCTTAGCCACAAAATTCCTCGACGGTGGTTAGGGCTCATTGACGGCTGATGCTCGGAAAAATGGAGAGCTAAACATTCAAGAAGAGTCTTCATTTAACTTCTAAAATCATGCACATCTACGGTGGTACAGGAGTTAGGCCATAGCAAAGCATGGTGGACGAAGCCTCAGAAATATCACAGTAACAATATTCACAGCATAGGGTATTTCACACCGGGAGCTGCACGCCGGGCAACACCGACCGCAGGATAAATAGCCCGTACAACACCGCAGCGAGTACGGGACGCAAGAAACAACACCCACTGACTGAATGCAATCCCACTTCAGCCGCAACGTCGCTTAGTATCCGCAGCGAGCACGGGACGCATGGAACAAAACCCGCCCACTGAATACAAGCTCACTTCAGCTGCATCCTCGTTTAGTAACTATGGCGTGCAGCACACTTACACCATGGCAGCAAGGTACGCAGGAACAGAAAAAAACGTCGTCGAAAAACGGGGCTACACTTCATCACTCGAGGCTACTTCATATCCCATCGGATGACACAAGCACATATCTGGATACCCACCGGAATACATACCAGGACACATACGGCTTTATATATATATATATATATATACATACATATATATATATATACATACATATATATATATATATATATATATATATATATATATATATATATATATATATATATATATATATATATATATATATATCTATATATATACATATATATACATATATATAGACATATATATGTGTATATACATATATATATATATATATATATATATATATATATATATATATATATATATATATAGATATAAATGCCTGGGCAGTATACTTTAACCATGAACTTAACTCATTGAAACGGTACTTGTTTCGTTCATCATCAGAGTACGAACAGACCACGCCTGACTGATGTTATAATATTCACGGTACACCTCTACAATTATAAAGCTTTAGAACCGAAACTGCCTAGGCTGTATATATGGAGGCCTTGTGCAACAAATGCGTGCTGGGCCACGTAACAGCAAGCGTACCATGGTAGCTGATAATCCGCAACATTTGCATTCAGTCAAACCATGCTTCACCATGGCAGAAAGGGAGAAAACATGGGTCATGTTCACCCATTGCTCTTTCGATGCACTTCTCTTTTTTTGGCGAATTGTCACATGCAGTAAAAGTGCCTAACATCGCGCACGCCAAAAAACCGCATGCCATTGCGTTTCAAATTACCAATTTCATGTCCCATCAAATTGCACCATCAACATCAATAATGTTGTGCATGTCACCCTGCGGTTGTTGTCCTCTGTTAAAGAGCTACCAACTCAAACATCATACAGGAATGCTGGGACGAGGTAGCGCTGGCAGCTGAACTGAAGCGATGCCAAGTATTGGGTACTCATACACATCAGACACAACACGTACTACACAGCAAGCGTAGAGCCCGGCTCCAATGTCATCAGTGTTTGCGATCACATGACGAGCACCGCCATCTTGATTAGATATCCGTCCCGTCACGTGACCCAACACCGCAACCTTCACTGATGACCTGTCCCGTCACGTGACCCAACACCGCAACCTTCACTGATGACCTGTCCCGTCACGTGACCAACACTGTCACCAGACTTGTGCTCGACTCAAATTTTTTGAATCGGCTCACATTTGACTCATAGATCTTGAGATCCGATTCAACTCATGATTCACAGCAGGTCAAAATTATTTGATTCGACTCAATTCAGACTCAGAGCTACAGAGATCCGATTCAACTCACGACTCAAACATCAATTTGAATCGATTCAGATCCGACTCAATGTTATTGGTTTTACGACACAAGATCCGACTCAATGGTATCAGACTCATAAACCATATGATTTGGTGTGCACTGCCCACACACTATATATATATGTATATATATATATATATATATATATATATATACACATATATATATATATATATATATATATATATATATATACATATAAAATATAATATATATAATTTTAGATATATATATATAATATAAGATATATATATATATATATATATATATATATATATATATATATATATATATATATTACATAAGGGAAGAGGGGGGGTCATGAACACTTTAGGCATTATGCAAGGAATAGCTCTACTGCTGCTTCTGTATGGCTGAACCAGTAATTGTACTGTGCTTACTGAACAAAAAAAATGAACAAGCTATCCATATTCAAACAGTTCCTTTCAATGAAAGTCCTCTAACCACTTGCAAAGAGCAACATTAAAACAGATGATTATTTTATAGCAGTGTGCCGTATCCTGAACATGAAAATGTTGTTGTATAGGACTACCTCACTGCAGCTGTTGTGGTACAAGCTATTAGTAGCACTAAAAAATGCTGGTGTAATTGCAAAAAAAAATTGGAAGTCACTTCCTTATGGTTTCCTAAAGTCAACTGCTCTTCGAAGCCTACAATGGTTCCTGTGAACTTTGCAACCTCTGTACACAAAGTATGGGTAGAATTATGTGATCAGACTTTCATGTTTTGGTAGCGACAGGTCAATCATTTATGAATACCGCCATCTTTTTGTTATATATGCACTGAACATGATGTGGGAGACGACCAAAGGTAGGTGTTCAGAAAACAGAACTTGTTCAGATATCCCCCTCTTCCCCTATATGTGATGTGAAAACAGTTACTGCAAAAAAAAATCGACAGACAGTTTGATGTCTACGCATCTTCATCTGTGTCTAATTCAAGAAGGGAATTAGTATTTATTTAGATGCCAACGAAGATGCTCTAACATTGAAACATCTTGATCTGTTGAATATATTATTTTTGCTAAAACTTTGGGTATAATTGGAGATCAAGGTAAATTTTGATTCTTTGGAATTTCTATTTTGAATGCATGGTATTTTAACGTAAAAAATGACGATGCGTCCACTCATTTTCCCTGCAAATGATAACTTTTCAGTTGGCAAAGAAGTAAACAATCAAAATCTTCACTCTACAAATATAGCACATCAACATCGCGTATAATCATCCGTACCTGGTGTGTCATAGACGTGATAAAGAAGAAGTTCAACACTTCATGCACTCAATGTAATACTCTTTGACATCGAAAACCGTATGTTTCTGCCTTAATTCGGTATAAATTCGGCATATAATCGGTATATATTAGGTATATATCGCCTTTGGCACAGCGTTGACTCGATAGGCCTTGGGCACAGATGTCCTATACATCCTGGAAGGTTTAGTATGTATATTTACTAAGAAGGGAAGTGTGTTTAATAAGGATATTTACTAAATTTCGGGAAGTTTCATAGGTATTGTTACTGAAGTTACCTATAAAATAGGTGGTTTTACAGCGGATTTTTGCTCCCAGGTCAAGTGGTCTCAGGAACAATATAGAGAGAGAAGACCCGTAGTTAAATTATTTTCTTCGTCTGATTTATTAGATAGAAATACTTGAACTTGAAGTGCTTATATCTTGGGAATTTTTCATTTTCCAAATGAATGAGTCAAATTCGTTGAAATCACATTAGAAAACACCAGAAAAACAACATTTTGATAAATAATGTGTGCCATTTTTACACAAATCCTGTAATTGTCCATGGAAAGAATCAACCTCAATATAGGCGTCACTCACTTGTTCTCTCAGTCTCGTGATAACCTCTCCTCTATATATATAAGTTTGAGACATTGCTTAAATTACACAGGTCAGGACTTCGAGCAATCGTGCTCAAAACACCGGAACAAAACCTATATAATGCCACGCATTCCAAAATACTTGATATTTTCATCAATAAAGTTGAACATGTGTTGCTATAACAAGAACAATGCTATTTGTTCACAAAAAAAAGATCATGCTTGTATTCCAGACAACGTTTTAGGATATTACAGAAGACATATATAAACTGGTTAAAATATGTTATATCCAGTACACATTTCCTTCATATATAGGAGAAAAAAGTAATCTGCAGCCAAATTGATACCAAATGAACCAAATTACACAAATTGATACCATATATTAAAAAAACCTTCGGATTACGTCATGCAGGGAAAGAAAACTTCCATCTACCTTCTAGTAAAGGTACCTTTGTTTGTTATTTGTCACACGCGCGTCTGATATATCAGACGCGCAGGTGACAAATAACAAGCCAACGGAATTGTATTCAGTGCAGATGCCAATTCCAGTGCAGGACAATGTCGGTTCCATATTCTTTTTCACAATTACAACCCATTTATGTGTTGTACTCCTGGTACTAGGATTGACTCGTGCATGATACTGATTGTGGATACCAAGCTTAACATTAATAATTATTTGTAGTTATTGTAATTGGTTTTTGGTAAATAACTTCAGTACTGGTACCCTTCATTCTTTACTCACTGGCAGATTAGAAGTTGACAATTGTATTGCTAAGCATGAATAATTATGCTGTGTTTTTACTCCCTACTTTGTGTCATTACATAATATTCACACAGATACATGCTTCATATTATTTGTTCACAACATGCATTTGAGTCACAAGACTCAAATGACTCATTGTGATTCAAATGATTGACTCATGATTCAACTCATTTATTTTTTAGAAAGATGTGATTCAACTCACAACTCAAAATATGTTTTGTGGAAAAGAATCGATTCAACTCTCGACTCATCCAAAAACGATTGATTCATGAGTCGATTCTTGATTCAACTCGAGTCGAGCACAAGTCTGACTGTCACGTGACAGGACAGTGTTGGTTACTGCCACCTTCACTGGCAGTGGAGGTGGCAACACTGCCACCTCCACTGGCGACCTGACCCGTCACGTGACCAACACTGTCACGTGACGGGACAGTGTTGGTTACTGCCACCTCCACTGGCGACCTGACCCGTCACGTGACCAACACTGCCGTTGTGCAGACTGTCGTGATGCGGTCGCGTGATCACCAGCCAGTCCACGCCAGCTCCGCGGCCAGTGACGTGACCGGTCGCGCCGCCGGGCAGAGGCGGCGCGACCGGTTACCCAGAGCTTGCCTACTGAGTCACTACAAGGCGGCAGAGTCCCGCTCAGACGGCCCACCAGCGTGCTCGGCCCCAGGCTGACCGTCTGCCGCAACAGGGCTCCACCCACCACCGGGCAAGCGCTCACCCTCGACAGTGGACGAGCCACCCTCGACAGTGGACGAGCCACCCTCGACAGTGGACGAGCCACCCACGATAGCGGACGAGTCTCTCTGGGCAGGGAACAAGCTTGCTTCGAGTACGGAAGGTAGGCCATCAGCAAAGGAAGAGCCTCCATGAACAGTCGACGAGTCTCCGTTCATGGTCGACGAGCCATCCTCGATAGTGGAAGAGTCTCCTGGGATGATGGAAGGGTCAGTCTCACTAGTGGAGAAGCCCTCGTCGATGGTGGGCAAGCCTCCATCAGCCGTGCATGAGCCTCCATCGATGGTCGACGAGCCACACTCGACAGTGGAATGGTCTCCCGGGATGGTGGAGGAGTCAATCTCACTGGTAGACAAGACCCCGCCGACGCCGGACGAGCCTCCGTCAGCGGCGGACGAGCTATTATCGGTGGGACGAGCGCCGCCCGTGACAACTGACTCGGCTGGCTCGTCGAAGAAGATGATTTCCTCGGGGTCGGGCGCACGCGGTAGGAACTCCTCGTCGGGAAAGTGGGCGGTAAACAGTCGGCGTGCCTGCGGAAGATCAGACGCAGTGACGTCACTACAACACCTCGGCGACTGTTGGTTGGTTATTTGGGCTTAGGGGCGCATCGACTGCGATGGTCATACAGCGCCCATACCTCGGCGACTGTCCTGCTCTGCATACCAGAGGAGTGGTCATACAACAGATCACGCACATAACGGAACACAGACATGTGCAACAAAGCGCACCAATGTGTGCTTTGTTGCACATGCACAACCACAACACGAATATGTGTAACTTATCACAAACGTATGCAACCGAACACAAACACACGTCGAAAAACAGAAACATGTGCAAAGGAGCACAAGCATGTGTAGCAGAACATAAACATGTGCAACAAAACACGGCTATATGCAACGGAGCAGAAATACGTGGACAAGGCATAAACATGCGCAAAGGAGTACATATATGCGCAACAGGGCACGAGTATCAACGGGCTGTCCTGCTCACAGGTTCGCGACACGAGCTGCACCTTATCGCAATTATTATCCATTGTATGTTAACTGTGGGGTGTGGAGCTACTATCCGGCCACTATTTTGAGCGGTCGGCATAGCCATCATTCATAATTGTTCTTGTTATCGGGGTTGAGGGGCCCATCAGCTGCATGGGTTTGTACAGCGCCCATTATCAAAGGCTCAAACGTGTTTCGAGGTTTATCAAGGTATATTATGAGGCGATGCATCTTGAGCACATCACAATTTTCAGAGCACACACTCTCATATTAATGACAGAGTAGTGACGTCGGCTACTTTTCCAAGATACACAACACATCAACGCCGTCTCCGAACATAGCCGAGCCTGCGTGATCTCCGGAGAAGACTACATGATATACACTGGACTCCGCATGTGAATTTCCTGTATTGTTCTGTGACAAAGGAAATTGGAATGTATTGTTGGTAAATTGGAATTGGAATGTATTTTGGAATGAAACGGGACGAAAACAGTTGATTAATTGTACTGGTCCATGGTATCATTCGCTTTGGTTCAACACAATTTAAGTGTGGAGTGGAATATCGGAGTGGAAAATGTGTGAGGGGAATGAGTGTAAAGCAAACATGAAAAACACTCGATATTTAGGTATAAAAAGGGAGCAAACGGACATGAGGAAGGAATACCCACGAGGGTTAGACCACCCAAAACACTGACACAGGCAGTAAAGCAGCTAAGTATACGCCACGACAAGCCCGAGCTCCTTAGGTTCAACGAAAAAACTTTCTCTATATTGCTGAAAATAGTCGACTGATAAACGCGAAATTATAAATAAATTCAGTTAAAGATTATTACTTTAGATTGAATATAGTCGAAACATGAGGAAATATCGTTGAATTTCTATCGGATTTTTTTTCTTCCAATCAATTGATTTAAAACTTCGCGTTCATCGGTCTACTATCTCCCCCAATCTGTCTCACCAACAATTCAACATACCCTATAGTATCCTCACAAGACCGAAGCATTCTGTTATTCTATCCCCTCGGATCTCTACCGTAGCGAGCACGCCTCACCTGCTCCACAGCGCCATCGAAGCCGATGTTGGCGTCTGGACCGGAGCACACATCCACGGCCGGCGGCAGCGGGTGCTCCGACACCGGCCCCGTGTCACCGTAGCTGAAGTACACGGCGGCCAGCACGTGCAGCGGCGGCGTCGTGCCGGTGTCGTCATCGTCATCGTCACCGTCACCACCGGCGGCCAGTCGCTGCAGCTGCGCCACGGCCGGCGACAGGTCCAGCTCGGCAGAGACCCGCTGCTGACAGGTCAGGTGCACCGCAACTGTGGCCAGGGCACAGGGTCAGGTCAGGTGCACCACGACTGTGGCCGGGGCACAGGGTCAGGTCAGGTGCACCATGACCGTCACCGGAGCACTGGGTCTGGTCAGTTCAGGTGCATCACAGCTGTGGGGAGGTACATGGTCAGGTCAGGCGCACTACAAATGTGAGTGGGGATGGGGGTGCAAGTCAGGTCAGTTGCAAAAACAACCTTAACGTGGTAAAGGGGCATGTCAGATACACCACATGGGGGGGGTGTACCGGGTCAGATCCGCGCATTTTGTGGGGTACGGGGTACAAGAGGATAGGAAAACAATAGTGCGATTGACTTGTGTCATCCAAATCATGATCCTGTTCGGAAAACTGTTATCCTAACTTTCCCCACCGGAAGGTCTAACGATGATGCTTGATCATGGCAAATTGCAAACTTGCTGCGCTTTAATAAAATGTTCAAATATCTGGGCTTCCAACCCTGTACTTGCATTCCAATGCTTGGACGCTGAAAGTCATGGTAAAGAACTGGGAATACTTCACACACTTCTTAATGTGTCCACTTGCTATTTCTCATCCAATGATTTCTAAATTACAAACCAATATTAAGTACACTAAGTCCAAAAATATAAATATGATTTCGTGACGACAAAGGCAAAACCATTTGCCCTCATCGAAACATTATTTACAATATAATGTTTGCCCTCAGCCAAACATTATATTGTACAAATCCCGTATTTCCATGTATAAACCCAGCCCCCGCATCGCGCCACATCTGACAGCATTCATGGTCAGATCAGCAGTACCACAACTGTGCAGGGAGTAGGCCGCCACAACTGTACCACTTTTGTTCGTGAACATTCATGGTCACGCGACACGCAAAGGGTTGGCGGGCCACGCCGTTGCTCCGGCCGAACGTATGACACACGGACAGAGGCACAATCCATTACAGCACCCGATGCTCCGGCCGAACGTTTGACACACGGACAGAGGCACAATCCATTACAGCACCCGATGCTCTCGAATTATCTGCCTTATGAGCAGAGCACGGGCAGTTTCAGTAATCGGTGTGGTGATATCACGTTTTCCCACGCTACCAGGACAAACAGCAGCGGCAGGGAAGCATCCATACGTGCAGCGATACTCGACCCTCTGGGGGCACAGTCGCACTCACAGAGTCCAGCCGGGGTGGCCGAGGCGGCAGGACCGGCCTGCAGCACGGTGACGGGACCTGGTCCGGTCTCTTCGGCCGGCAGTCTGATTAGCAGCACCTGATCCCCGGCCGGCGGGTACAGTGACCTGGGGCACCAGTCAGTGTCAGCTCCAGCCTGATAAGCAGCACCTGGTCCCCGGCCGGCGGGTGCAGTGACCTGGGGCACCATTCAGTGTCAGCTGCAGTCTGGTCAGCAGCACCTGGTCCCCGGCCGGCGGGTACAGTGACCTGGGGCACCAGTCAGTGTCAGGTCTAGTCTGGTCAGCAGCACCTGGTCCCCGGCCGGCGGGTACAGTGACCTGGGGCACCATTCAGTGTCAGCTGCAGTCTGGTCAGCAGCACCTGGTCCCCGGCCGGCGGGTACAGTGACCTGGGGCACCACTCAGTGTCAGTTCCAGTCTGGTCAGCAGCACCTGGTCCCCGGCCGGCGGGTACAGTGACCTGCAGCGCCCGTCAGTGTCACGTCTAGTTTGGTCAGCAGCACCTGGTCCCCGGCCGGGGAGTAATCCTGAAGAGCAGACATACCACACAAGCTACGCAATGACAGTCAGATATGCACTTGCTATTCGCTGCTAGTGTACGCAAGCACTCATATATGCATCGGATACAACCGACCACTGGAAGGTTCTCTTAGTTGGTTGGGTATGTAAGTTTTAGGGCGCATCGACCAGGTTTGGTCATTCAGCGCCTACTGGAAGGTTCTCATCGCCGGATCTGACCGGGAAGCCATCGCTGTGACACCACGCACCTGTCTGTGATGAGTATGGCCCGCGACACGTGTCCGGCAGCGGCCGGGTGGTAGGCAGCCTCCAGCACCAGACGGCGGCACGTGAACTGCTGCCGCTGCGACACCACCCACCTGTCTGTGATGAGTATGGCCCGCGACACGACGTGTCCGGCAGCGGCCGGGTGGTAGGCAGCCTCCAGCACCAGACGGCGGCACGTGAACCGCTGCCGCTGCGACACCACGCCGCAGCAGGCGCCGTCGTCGGCCAGAGTCAGCGCGTCCACACCGCGACTCAGGTGGTACACGCCACCGAACACCGCACACATCCTGCCGACCGGGGGAGCATCACACTGGGTACTGTCCACATCCTGCCGACCGGGGCAGCATCACACTGGGTACTGTCCACATCCTGCCGACCGGGGGAGCATCACACTGGGTACTGTCCACATCCTGCCGACCGGGGGAGCATCACACTGGGTACTGTCCACATCCTGCCGACCGGGGGAGCATCACACTGGGTACTGTCCACATCCTGCCGACCGGGGAGCATCACACTGGGTACTGTCCACATCCTGCCGACCGGGGGAGCATCACACTGGGTACTGTCAACATCCTGCCGACCGGGGGAGCATCACACTTGGCACTGTCCACATCCTGCCGACCGGGGGTACACATGATACTGGGCACTGTCCACATCCTGCCGACCGGGGGAGCATCACACTGGGTACTGTTCACATCCTGCCGACCGGGGGAGCATCACACTGGGCACTGTCCACATCCTGCCGACCGGGGGAGCATCACACTGGGTACTGTTCACATCCTGCCGACCGGGGGTCACAGGACACTGGGTACTGTCCACATCCTGCCGACCGGGGCAGCATCACACTGGGTACTGTCCACATCCTGCCGACCGGGGGATCATCACACTGGGTACTGTCCACATCCTGCCGACCGAGGGTACACAGGACACTGGGTACTGTCCACATCCTGCCGACCGGGGGTACACAGGACACTGGGTACTGCCCACATCCTGCCGACCGGGGATACACGTCACCCTGAATGCTGCACACATCCAGAGGTCAGGAGGGTTGGGGTTGGGGGTAATCACACTGAGTACATGCGTCCACCTGGAAAATACTGCGCTGACCATCAGAATTAGGACCCAGTCAGACTTCATTCACTTCGAATTAAGCACAACACCTTTCTGGCATGAGGACCATGGCGTTTTGCCAAGTCGCTCACTAATGTCGTCCTGCACTAAGCCACATAACGCAGAAGACTCGTGACCGATCTGCCTCGGCCCGCGAGAGGATAAATATGACTGAACAATAAACTTGTTGCAGAGCATGACTCAGGTATATGTCCGACTACCACATAAAAGCCTACTGTCTTTGGGTCTGTCGGTGGACATCGGGTACTGTTGATGTTTGGTGTTTGATGCAGCGAACGTTTGTGGTGAAGGCGTGATACTATACAAGTGCATTCGCCTCCCAGCACCTAACATGAGGCAAACAAAAGACGATAAAACAGCTGCAGCTATCGTGTTCACTTCGGTTCCTCTTTTCGTCCGCTTGGTTTTAAAATGTGTAGTGAGATGCTGATTTTTCATGACTTAATTTCGTCTCCATTTTACACAAGAAACAGAACCTGCCATGGGGCCGCCAAAAAGTCACTTGGAGGTCAATATTGTTTGTAGCAATTATGTGAAGATCACGGAGACACCATACAGTCAGGTCTAGCCAGTGCTCAATATTTTCCATCACTGCACTCCCTGTCACTGGTCAGTGTTTGTGAATTACCTACCTACAGAAGCACTGTGGTAGTTCTCCACTGCCGTACATCGGCCACAAGAACGGCGTGTTTCCATAGCGACCGAGACTGCGTAGAAACTTCTGCATCGACTGCAGTGCTTCTAGCGTCGGAGTCTGAGGCGTTACCATGGCGATGGCGTGGATCACGTGATGTGTCAGGTTGTCTGTCAACCTTCGAGAGCGCAGGAACTCACTGAACGGCTTCTGCTCGTATCCTGCAAGTTTGGACACGCGTTCAAAGCAATGTGATGATAACACGCGGAATGCTTGTCTCACCAAGAAGTGATAACAATAATAATCGTAGTTCGTTATTAATAACAAGTGTACCAATAACAAGTGTAGTTCGTTATTGGAGCTTAGGGGCTTATCGATTGCAATTATTTTGCAGGAAGTAGAATGTGACAACACACAGCTGCACTGCACGTTTGGCTAATGACGGTGCCCTGCTTAACAGGCTCCTTAAAACATCTCAATGAGCGCCACTTCCCATCAGAATCGAGTGCCAGCGGCCGTGGAACATGCCTGCACCGGTCAGCCCCTGCGTGAAATGGTCGTCCGTCACGGCGACTCACCACTGTACTGCTCCGGAAACTTCTGGAAGTCGGCGCAGAATGTGAGCAGCTTCATAAGCAGCCGCTTCTCCACCACGGACACGTGCCGTGTGGTGAACACGTCGGAGCGCGAGCTGGGCACCGGCTGCAGCTGGCCGTCCAGCGGCGTCAGCAGCTGGCCCACCGACCGGAACTCGGCGTAGCGCGCGATGTTGGACGAGATGAGCAGCTCCACCAGTGCGCCGCGGCTGTACAGCACCTGAAAGGGGGTTGGGCTTTATGGCGCATCGACCATGCTGATCATACAGCACAGCACCTGACAAACGGCGACGCTCGTACAGCGTGTGACAGCGAAACCACGAGCAGCACACGCCAGCCAACATCACGGTGCCCAAGGTACACCCTCAGGGTGCAGTCACCCTCATTAGGCCCCCAGTTCAGGAACCACCCTCATCAGGATGTCACGATGAGCCAACGTGGACGCGGTGAGGGCTACATCTAGGGCTGCATTTGTGGCATGATTTGTTGTCGTTATCCCATTCGCATGATACACGGAGACGAGCTGAAGCTAGTCAACGCCTGTAACAGTTATTCCCGTTCGAACAGCTATGAGAGTCAATCGACATCTCAACATTGGTGTCAGCATTGAACCTTTCCCAAATACAGCATTCCCTCCATCCGGTTACAGAGGCTACTGTTTCTACACTACAGCTGCTACACTACACCAGAAAACAAATAAGAATCTATAGCCAACCAATGTTTTCTACAAAAGTTCTGAATATTGCGTGGTTAGGCCCAAACATCTGCCAATATTAGCATTATTCCTGAAGGTATCAGAAAGTACAGCCTTGTCAAAAAGTAGCCAAGTCATACTTCGTATCCCTACGTGGAGCACTAATGTGACGTCTCATATGTACCAGCTGCCAAACGATGCAGCACGATGAATTTGGCTAACAGACCTAACGTAGCGTACTGCAAATGACAGAAACTTTTCCAGCACCCATAGAGTCAACTCCAGCACTCTGTGGTGGTGCTAGGATCCCAGTTTAAGAAACACTCCACTAAATCACTTATTCACATCTGCAATCCATCGTTGGTGCCGGACCATCATGTGATAACATAAATTACACCTTCACCATAAAATTGATGCTTTAAAAAATGTGTCCATTGTAGATCTATATCACACCCGACCGGCATAGAAGCGCCAGTCTAAACCGCCAACCTCACGAGTCCAGTCAGCGCGCGCCGGTCGCGGTCCACACCGTACCTTTGGCGCCAGGTCAATGTTGAAGCGTCGACTGAGCCGGCGCATCTGGCTGATGGTCCACGCGGGACTCTCTGAGACTGCTGGCGCCGCCGCCGACTGGTCAGACGGCTGGGCAGATGGCTGGGCAGGATGGCTGGTCGGACGGCTGGTCGGACGGCTGGTCGGACGGCTGGTCAGACGGCGGGCCAGACGGCTGGGCAGATGGCTGGTCAGACGGCTCGCCAGACGGCTGGTCAGACGGCTGGGCAGACGGCTGGGCAGATGGCTGGGCAGATGGCTGGGCAGATGGCTGGGCAGATGGCTGGTCGGACGGCTGGTCAGACGGCTCGCCAGACGGCTGGTCGGACGGCTGGGTCGACTCAGCACGGGCGGCACCCGACGCTTCAGAGGGCGCGGTCCAGTCGCCAGCCGCACTGGACTCGACGTCTCCGCCGGCGGCCCGCGACACCGGCGGCGAGCACCGGTCAGCAGGCGCGCCCGACTCGGCCGACGGGCTGGCTGGCTCTCCGGCAGAAGGGGCGGACTGGGTAGCGGTCGAGGACTCGGCAGCCGTCGCGGCCGACTCGGCGTCCACGGGCGGGGCGAACACGGCCGGCGATGTGGTCGCGGCGTTCGGTGTGGCGTTGTCCCGAGCCGCCTCGGCGAAGGCATTGGAAGACCTCGACGGCGGAATGCCCTCCAAGGGCTCGCCCTCTCTGAAATCGGCATCACATAAACTTACTCGAAGTCATAGTATGAGGCAAGGTTCACAAGTCAGCATTGCGAATGACACAGTCAGGCTACTTGTTGTTATTGGGGTTTAGGGGCGCATCAACTGCCTAGGCAGTCAGGCTACTTATCGGTGACCTAATTAGCTGTTGCACCCATTACGAATGTCATCAATATTCCACATCCTCCATAAAACACGAGGTCTGTACACGATATTCGCATAATTGTCCATCCTGTTTGTTGCGATGGTGTCAAGCTCGCGATGACATTACTTGCATTACCAATAGAACAATAGTTTGTTCTACTACCAGCCACTGTGTTTAAATTTGTTTTCTTGCATATCAGATGTAAATAAAAACGCTTGATACGCTTGGTTTTGCATTCAACATATTGCAATAAGAAGCAGACTATTTGTGTTAACCCTATTCCCATGGAGCTATATTATTAAACCAGTTGTGATGTGGCGGATTATATTCCCTTCCTCCTGATATAAAAAAAAAACTACTGAACCGAGTCCCTTTGTATAAGTCGCGTTAAATTCCTTGTAACGTGGTCCATATATCCATAAAAGAAAACGCCTGGAAGTTGGCATTTGGGACGAGAGGTTCAAAGATGCGAAAAAAGAGGAATGTTTTTAATTTACCATTGCGGCCACAAATACTGTCAAACTTGCTTGTGATTAAAGTCACTTGACTGACAATTAGTAAGACTTTTATATTTAATCCACATATTTTCATTTTTATAAATCACAAGCGTGTGCAGAGCGAAAAAAGTGTGTGCAAGTGGTGGCAGAATAACTACAGTTTTCCTCCAATATTCAGACATTTGTGATATCATTTGCAAGGGTATAAAAACTAAAAATATGGACTGCAAAAGGAAAAGGAGGATGAAGGAAAAGGAGGAGGAAAAGAAAAGGAATTAGTCATATTGTTGTATCGTTATTTCGTCCCTGAAATCATCAAAATTCCCCAAGCGATTTACTTTCGCTATATTCCATTCAAACCTCTTTAGCATGGTTTACATCTCTATAGACAAATTCAAACTGTAGATAGGGAACTGGCTGGGTGCCGAGTGATGTGAAAAATAATATTGTTTTAAAGTTTCACCGTCTCCACAAATATTATTTTTTGCTTATGCATGATGCCACTGGACTGCTAACAAACTAGGCTGTGTAATATTTACATATATTTTAATTCCAAAAAAAATCATAGGCATGTGAAGGGCGAAAGAGGAAGTGGCACACCCCTTAGCATAAGAACACAATGTTTTTCTTGACACCTAACGAATTCTGCTTGCATGTTTTTGTCGGCCTGCACAAACTAAAAATATGCTACAAAATTGTCAATGGCACATTCAGAAGGAGAAAAAGCAGCAGAGAAAACGAGGCCTAGCTCACCAAACAATATCCCCAAAGTCGTTATATACCATCGAATTGCTCCCATTTTGTCGGCCCTAGATCCTGATTTGTCTATAACCAGTCCCAGAAAATCAGAGTTGAATGATGTCGAACTGTTCCAATTTCATCATCCTAGGATCTGCCACTGATCATAAGTGTGTTCCAAAATACATTTATACTTGTTTGGTGGATATGTTTCAACTACTTGAGCAATGTAATATCAAATCAATTGAGCTAAATAACCTTGGACAGTATGGATATGAGTGGCCTCCAAGAACAGCAAAATATTACAGAGATGACTATCAAAAATGTCCTCTGATGCCACCTCTGATGATGGCTTTTAGTCGAAATTTTAACAACGCATGTAAAAGAGACAAGTGGGTAAATTCACCAATTGTCAGCTTCTTGGCCCATGTGGCTTAGCCATGGCGAACGAAAAAAAACATTGGAGGGGGAGGAAGTCCCCCTCCCGACAAAGATAGAGTTAAGGTGTACAGACTATACCTCGGTTATTTCCCGTCCCAATTCCCAAACACACTGCCGGAAAATAATCCTACCAACCACCGATCACACGAACGTGCTTCATTCTCCCCCGATATCAGTCACCCTCCATCAGTTTTGTCTCTGATCGTTGGTCGGTCCGTACTGAGGCTTTCACGGGCGCGGGCCCGGTACGTAAGGTCACGCAAGTTCTGTAGGAGCACAGGTTAGACTACCAATGGCCATGATGACGCCGATGGCACGGCACTGACGGCGGCGGTCGGCACTCTGGTGGGCGACTCACTCGATGTACCAGTGCTGCACCACGCCGTGCACCAGCGCCCGGGGCAGTACCGCCCGCGTGGTGATCGGCTCCGACTCCGGATCAGACTCCTGCTCCGGCCTCCCATCTGGCTCCGGCGACCTGTCCGATGTCGAGTGTCGCTCCAGCCACTCCTGCAGTCCGGCGAAACTGAGCACCGCCCATTCGCCGCTGTAGTAGGCATTCCTGTTGGGCATGGCCGGTTAGGCGGGGGTAAGGTTGCCAATGTAGTCAGGATATTTCTGTTTTATCTAGTTGTTCTTTTTTACTTCTTAATATATCTCCACTATAAAGGATTTCCTTACTTAAGTCCATTCATCTCTACAATAACAGTTCCAAAAACATCACATCACATCTGGTGTGCACTATGTTTGCTTAATATGGCATCTACATACCCACATATCTTCTGAGCCCTACCAGGGCCTCTACTATGGAATTTTGACTGGGGGTCGTAGTCCATCGACTATTGTGGGATCGATACCCGACCCAACCAGACTTCACCCATTCCCCAGTAATGCTAAAGCAATGGGACTGGTCACTGACTGGAGGAAAGGGCACGACCATGACTGGGGGTGTCACACTCACCACAATCCAATATGCCAGAGGAGGCCCTGAGCACCACCAAACATCAGAAGCAGACAGATGCACGCACACGACATCTAACCTGCAGCCTGTGGTGCGATACATATGGCGCACACATTTAACCTGCGACCTGTGACGTGACACATATGACGAACACATTTAACCTGCAACCTGTGGCGTGACACATATGGCGCACACATTTAACCTGCGACCTGTGACGTGACACATATGACGCACACATTTAACCTGCAGCCTGTGGCATGATACATATGGCGCACACATTTAACCTGCGACCTGTGACGTGACACATATGACGCACACATTTAACCTGCAACATGTGGCGTGATACATATGACGCACACATTTAACCTGCGACCTGTGACGTGACACATATGACGCACACATTTAACCTGCAACATGTGGCGTGACACATATGACGAACACATTTAACCTGCAACCTGTGGTGTGACACATATGACGCACACATTTATCCTGCAACCTGTGGCGTGACACATATGACGCACACATTTAACCTGCAACCTGTGGCGTGACACATATGACGAACACATTTAACCTGCAACCTGTGGCGTGACACATATGACGCACACATTTAACCTGCAACCTGTGGCATGATACATATGACGCACACATTTAACCTGCGACCTGTGACGTGACACATATGACGCACACATTTAACCTGCAACCTGTGGCGTGACACATATGATGCACACATTTAACCTGCAACCTGTGGCATGACACATATGATGCACACATTTAACCTGCGACCTGTGATGTGACACATATGACGAACACATTTAACCTGCAACCTGTGGTGTGACACATATGACAAACACATTTATCCTGCAACCTGTGGCGTGACACATATGATGCACACATTTAACCTGCAACATGTGGCGTGATACATATGACGCACACATTTAACCTGCGACCTGTGACGTGACACATATGACGCACACATTTAACCTGCAACATGTGGAGTGACACATATGACGCACACATTTAACCTGCAACCTGTGGCGCGACCCATATGACGCACACATTTAACCTGCAACCTGTGGCGTGACACATATGACAAACACATTTAACCTGCAACCTGTGGTGTGACACAGATGCACGCACATTTAACCTGCAACCTGTGGCGTGACACATATGATGCACACATTTAACCTGCAACCTGTGGCATGACACATATGATGCACACATTTAATCTGCAACCTGTGGCAAGACACATATGATGCACACATTTAACCTGCAACCTGTGGCGTGACACATATGACGCACACATTTAACCTGTGACCTGTGATGTGACACATATGACGAACACATTTAACCTGCAACCTGTGGTGTGACACATGACAAACACATTTATCCTGCAACCTGTGGCGTGACACATATGATGCACACATTTAACCTGCAACCTGTGGCGTGACACATATGACGAACACATTTAACCTGCAACCTGTGGTGTGACACATATGATGCACACATTTATCCTGCAACCTGTGGCGTGACACATCTGACAAACACATTTAACCTGCAACCTGTGGTGTGACACAGATGCACGCACATTTAATCTGCAACCTGTAGAAGGGAAGTCAACACCAGGGAACCACATCAGGGAACCAGGGAAGTCTCACACCAGGGAAGTCAACAAAAAAGTATCATTCATGTGCTGTATGGTAACAAACAAGACCAAAATTACACTCGGGGCTTAGCAATTCACTACCCATAATACTAAAAGCAAGGTCATGCAAGCATTGCTACTGGTGAAATACAGAATCCCTAAGTGGAAAAATGTATGTTAACTTGCATATGAACTAGGAACGATCACATACGTGGATGGGTAGGCGGAGAAACAAAATCGCTATCATGGAACACCCAAATAATAGTTTCCATGCTGCATTTTTCATATTACCTGTCAAGGTGGAGAACCGTTTTTCCCACACGAGCCGCAGCTGCAGCATAGATCGACTCTACAAGTCCTGGGAAGCATAAGGATCTCTTAACCCTCGCCCATGTACCAAGGGAGCTGAGCTGTAGCGTTTTCAAGTGGAGAGAGCTAGCGACATGGAACATTTTGCACGCGAGTAGATTTCGCGATTGGTATCATATCCTATTGTTGGGGCGACTGGCCTTCCAGGTCAGCTTAAAGGTCGATTTTCTTGCAGAAATTGGTATATTTCGAGCTTAAATATTCCTGGTGTAAAATCAGTAATCAATAAATACTTGAAATGTTCCACATAGTACGTCCAAATATTGCAGACTAACGATCTGGATATACATTTCGACCCATTGGTCAAGAATCAGATGGGGTCCAAGCATTGACTTTGTTCACAAAACTTTTGAAATATTTCCAGAGAACACTATTTTCTGGTACCTACGGATAGAAATGGACAGCCTATTCAGCTTGAGCATCAAAATTTACCCACAAGTGACATAGATGTGCAAAAAAAAACAATCTGAGGACAAGTTAGGTTAATGATCTTGAATGACTTCTGAAAGGTCAATGACCTATGTAATCATGCCAGCTGAATTTTCCATCACACTACCACATCCAACATTTGACATTGTGGGCTCATCTGGTTAAAACTGGATCATTTGAGATGCACACAAGGCACATAGTTCATAAGAAAATAAATACAGTATGCAAACATGTTCAGATTAGAAAATTGGAAGTTAACATTACAATGATATACATACTGTAAATCATTTTCTCAAGAAAGCAGCAGGCACAGTTTGTAATTACAGCAATACTCTATTCATTAAAATGCAATACTTGTAATTAAAACAACTACATTAATTGCAGATTATGGTACTACAACAACTCTTCATAGTAGAATGTACACTCAATGAAGCTAGCTGGTGGGCATTCATTGGGACTTTGAATACTGATCAATAAGGCTTATTAATTGACATCGACATATATTGATATCGTAATAACACTTATTCAATGAAAATGATGTACTTATTGATAAGTATGTAGGTATTTAGGCATGCAGTAACAATCTGTTTACTTAACAAAGATATTGCAATGCAACAATTCACATTACCTGTTCCTGCAACAATGACATCATAATCTGTGGGCATTTCATCCATGGCTGATGGTTTATCTGTAGACATACACAGGCAACAGCATGAGTGATGTATTAAATCAGCATGGTGGAGGGGGATGTTGAGGCAAAGGTTGCCAGTGTAGCAACATAGCAGCTGAGCAGATAATGATGCCCCAGGCAGTGATTTTCCATTCTCATGTACTTTTGTCAAGCAACAATCTTCAAATATCACCTCAATTAAAGTAGGTTTCAAGTGCTCCTCAGTCTCATTACCGATGCTCCTGTTGTACCTGTGGTTTCATTCCACCATATTCATACCAGGCTGTGATAATTACTCCAGCATGCAGCAGCATTCAGCTTACAGAAGGCACTGTGTAAGCAGTGATAAATTATTTGTGAAATAAGGTGGAATATACCACTTATTGAACAATGAGGATACAACCTTTCCCAAAGAAGTAATGACATCATGCATCTTGATGTGTGTCTATGAAGTCCCCATGCCTTGTTTCTAATGGTGGTTTGTGTGTAAGTATCATGCCTATGCTCATCATTATATATTGTGATGCATAAACATCTTGTGCATAATGTGATTTCAAGTAAAGAAATTACCCATGATATGGTCTACAATTCAATACAGCTTGCTGATAGTATGACATTCTTAGCATTTTCATTAACATAAGCATCCATAAACAAACATAAGCATCCCTATATTAGGTGTCTCCCAAGATAAATGAAAAGGGTGCAAATGTGGCTATGGGCTCAAAATTGAGTTTGAAAGACTTCAACAACGTTTAAAAGACATCATTTCCATGGGGATTTTCGACATCTTAGTGAACTCGTTTCGACATCTCACACCTAACGAAAAACAAATATTTTAATGCTTAAAGCACATACCATAACACTCCTCCACACACCCATTCACAGTGCATAGTTCCTCATGGCACCTGTAGATCTCTACTAATACTACATTAGTTTCATTCCCAGTTATTCATTTCTACATTATTTGACATATGGTATTACTCTTACACATTCAGCAGGATTGACAAGTTTTGTCAAACAGGTGGTTTTAACCAGCTTTAACCATGATTAAGACCAGCTGAACAAAACATGCCCCACTAGAGGGACAGATTCTGCCTCCCACTTACCTTGAAAAGCTACCAGCCAATCTTGTTGCCTTTGACTGCAAACAACAGAACTCAGAGAAGTAAAGTTTATTGATCTAAGCTCTGGAGTTCTGGAGGAGAGCCACTTTTTTAAAGGCCTATTCTACTCTGAGGGCCACCATCATCTGAAAAACTTGCTAAACAGGGGGTGCACCTTTGTTCCCCGAATCCAACAACGGCGTTCGTAATACAGCACTTGTATCTGCACCTGCTAAAACGAGTATGCTGAATTCCAAACACGGACTTAATAGCATTTTAATGCCAGGATTTAAGCATTTTCAAGGTTACACTTGGCAGGGGCAGATCCAGTGATTATCATTGGGGAGGGGGGCACATTTCCTTGGAGGGGTCTTCGGCGGAAAACTTCGCTAATTTGGGGAGGGGTACACTGGAGCATACTGAAGGGGCACTTTTCGTCCCCAAGGGGAGCATTTTTCTCTGAGAGATGCGTTTGTGGCTAACAAATCTGTTGAGCATAGGGTGGGGAGGATGCACACTGGCCTTCCTGGATGGGTGCTTTCCCTGGCCAGAGGCACCACCTTTCCATAAGGGGAAGGGCTACAGCTCGCTGCTTGCAGCAGACTGAGCTCGAATGCAGACTGGCAGCAGACTGGTGACCAGCCAGCGACGCACCACGTTACTAGCCACGAGAGAGGTCACAGCCATGTCATTTATATGCTGTCCTCAGCATCATGCATGGCTTGAACAGAACAAAATTGAGGAAGCCTCTGCTTAACACTTGTTCATGCCAGCAAAACAGTGTATGCCGAGTGAGGAGGAGAGAACAGAACACCTTCCAGCCTGTATCTCGGCTCCCATCTGGTGCCATCATCATGAGCAGCAGAGGGGGCAGAAGGCACGCCAGCAGGTAGCGGACACCAGCTGTACCGAAGGCATGATCTAGGAGCAGCGGTGTCCCCGCTGGCCCAGTCGGTCGAGAGTCAGACGGCTGCCCTGGTGCATCACTGTTCCTGTGCACTACCTGGCACACATCAGCATGCACAGCACTCAGGAAAGACGTATATTGTGTCTGCATCATATGATCAGCTAGCTGGCACCAAGAACATGACACCGGGTGGACACCCGCGAACATTCCAATGTCGGCCCGCTGTCGGCATGTGTCGAGGCAAGCTCAGCCTCTCGTAAGCGGCATGCCGACAGCGGGCCGCTCTCGGCCCGATGCGGCATGTGCCCCACAACTGTTCACATCATAGCTCATTGTTGCATGTGAAGGATACTATGCCTACCTGCTGGACGACGATGAAGAAGCAGTCACAGACACTGTGTGTGAGGCATGTGCTGGTGCTGTGCCTGCTTAGTGTTAGTTACTAGTTCATATTGTTTAGTGTGTCAGTTGAATACTTGGGCAGCGATGTCGGAATGCCTGCGCCCATCGTTCGCAGCAGTGCCACCTTCGCCGATTATCGCCGGTGTTTTCGCGCAGACGGACAGTTGAGCCGTCTCCCAGTGTGTCAGAGGATTTGCAGGGCTTTGCTAGCAAATATACCAGTGGCAGATACAGAGCCAGGGGCATTGGAGGCATGTGCCCCCCCCTCTCATGGAAAGGTGGCACCCATCCGGCAGGGACAGGCACTTCTTTGAATGCTCTGGTGCACGACCACCCCAGCAGTAGAACTATTTGTTGCCAGAGTATTTTCTGTCATTAAATTTAAAAGGGGTAAAACATTTCCATTTTAAAGGGGTAAAACATTTGCATTGAAATGGGTAAAACATTTGCATAGCACCTTCAACTGTAGTAATATTCAAATATATAATTCTTAGGCAGGTACCTATGTAGCTTCAAGTGCTTAGCATGCCAATTGCTTGTAATGTGTCGGCTATATGCGAACAAAATTCAATTACTCAAGTTTTGAACAGTAATACTTACTAGGTAACCCATTAAAACAGGCCAAATACTAAGCCAATTCATCCTCAACAGCATATACCTAGAAAGTAGAAAGGTACCATGACTTATAGGGATTATCAAAGCTTCCCTGCTATAAATGAATACAATGTTTCCTTTCTAACTTCAGGGAATTCGACGAAAATGGGGAGGCACTACCTATCTGTTATCAACATACTGCTATCAGTCTAACAAATAGGCAAAGACTATTAGTTAAAAGCACGCAAGATTCATGCAGTTAATCAACATACTGGCGTTTACCGGTAGAACGTATTAAATAATCTTGTAGATGCCTTCCCACCTCAACCTGTATCTCAATGGGTCTGTTCCCGAACCCTCATCCGGAATAGGTTGAGCATCATTTCCTCTACCGGTCGTTCCCGTTCCTCATCCGGAATTGGTTTACCTCAACCGGATGAGAAAAATCTAATCCGGCCGGTCAGCGGATGAGGAAGCGGGAAATCGGAATACGACAAATTTGCCGCAACAGTGGCGTTTAGATTCAAAACATTTATGCCGTGATTTCTGTCGGAAGAACGATACTTGGGTCATATATTTCGTAATTACTTTGTTTTAAAGCTGTTTGTTTTTCAAGAGAAAGTCAAGTCCTAAGAATCATGAGGTATGTAATGGTTGTGATGAGTCGCCCGTGTGTCGTATCACAAGGTACATGACACTGAGCACCCGCGCAATCAGCCCCCATTTAGCCCCATAATTGATTGTGATGTATGTCGAACCGTATGGTTTTGAGAGGCTTCCCCCAAGATAGTTCCATTTTTGATATATATTTATATGGGCACTCCCAGTCGATTCTAGTCCTTTCATTTTCAATTAATTACTTTGCAGGTGCCATTGGGTTAGTTATGAAGTGATCACACTTAATAAGAGCCACACGCAGGATTAAATCAATGCCTCTCCTATCCATACTGCTTGCTGATGGTAAGATGGTGACTATGAGCCTGCTCCGAACTGCTCCAAGTTGCTCTACTCTTTTTTTGGGAGCAGGGTCAGGAACAGACCCATGGTCCATCTTCGTCCGACGGCAGAAAACAGAATGGCACAGATTTGCACATATGCGCCAAATAGCACTACAACCATACCACCGCCAACAGCTGATTGAAGTACAAAACTCTACCGGTCGTTCCCGCGCCTCAACCTGGAAACCTCTTCTGGCCGAAACTCAACCTATTCCGGATGAGGGTTCGGGAACAAACCCATGTTGTTCATAAACGAAACAATCAATTGGAAGGATCTCTGACGTCATCATTGCCTCCAATAACGAAAATTTTGGGTTCGACTGACAACTAGCCGATCAACTGACATGGGCATCTTTTGGCACATACAAAGCGTCCAGCGGTGTAGCCAGGGGGCGAATTGGGCAGCCCCTGGGGGTCAGAGGGGGCCCCCAGACGACCGCCTTGATGGGTCCGCAAGGGCCCCTGGGCCAACGGGAAGAAAGTTAGAACGTGAAGGCTGTTAGCAAGTGACGTATCCGAGGGGTGATGGGGGAAACCGCCCCTAGCGAGTCCGATGGGGCCTGCCAGGCGACCGCCCTCAGGGCCCACATGGGACCCTCAAGGCGTGGGGGCAGATGTAAAACCGAAGAAAAATCAAAACACATCTAACAGTTTGTGGAAAGGGCCCTTGGAGCCTGAAGACACCTACCACGAAGGCTGACAACAGCCGTGAAGACAAGAGAGCTGCCCGAGACATGGAATGCTCATGTAAGGTGGAATGAGCAGTCTCGGCTGGAAAGGACCCCTAACAGCTAAATAATTAGCAGGGCACTGAGGGTCCTGAGAGATAAACACAGCGCATGAGAGCCCGAGATAGCTGGGGTGCTCTAGGTGTCTGAAAGGGTCCCTGAGGAATGAACAGGACCTCTAAGAGCTGACGAGGGCAAGTGAGGGCCCATCTGAGAGTTGAAATTCCCTAGAGATGAGAGCTAGACAGGGTTATTAAGGACTGTGATGGTTCCCTAAAAGCAGGAGAGGACCCTGATAGATGACGAGGGTCTCTGAGTCAGAGAAGGCTGAAATAGGATTCCCTTGAAGATGAGGTCAGCCCCTAATCAATGAGCATGGTCCCATGAGAGCCAAAGGTTCCCTGTGGGCCGGCGATTGCTGTGATGAATACTGAGGCCCAGCATCAGATCATAGAATGTGCTTGAAGCAAAAAAACAACTGCCGGTAACTAGAAAGGGCCCCAAGCAGCTTGAGAGGCCCTCTAATGGCTAACAAAGACCTCCGAGAGCTAGGGAGAATTCCTGATGCGGACGATGGCTGTGAGGAATACCGAGGGTCCGCCTCAAAGCTTGAAAGTCATTTAAGCTGGAGAGACTGCCAATGACTGGGAAGGGACCCTAACAGCTGGAGAGGGCCCCTGACGACAGAAAATGGTCATGGAGCTCTAGAGGACCTGACTGGACTGGGATACAAAATAGGCTTGCAGTGGGCCCCAATGAGAATAACAGGGCCCCTTGAGATCTAAAGGGAGTCCATAAGGGCTAGCGATGATTGTGAGGAATACTGATGGCCAGTTTTCAGAGCTAGAATATATTCAATAGCCCGAAAGGCTATCGAGGTCTGGGAGCGGCCCCTGAGAGCTAGAGCGGACTGAACTGTGATGATACCCCTGAGGCTTGAACCATACAAAACAAGCTATACTGAGGGTTGAACAGAGCCACCTAAAACCTTAGGAGAGTTCCGAGAGCTCACAGTGCTTGTTAAAATTTGTGAAGCATGTCTCGGAGCTCCAGGATGCCCCTGAAAGTTAGACAGGGTTGCCGATGGCCGGGAATTGAACATGGAAATTGGAGAGGGCTCCGGACGGATGAATAGCGCCTATGATAGGATTGGATGAACAGGGCCCGATAGGATTGGACTGGGATGTCACTGGGCTTTGGGATGGGCGCCTGGGGGTCCGGGCCCGCTAAGAGCTACGGGAGTCCCTGAGAACTGGCGATAGGCGCGATGAATACCTCAGAGCTAGGATGTCCTTGAGAGTCATGCATGCTGTAAAAAAAAAACTGGGAAGGCTCCCCAAAAGCTGAGAGGGCCATGAGGGTGAAGAGTGCCAAAGGGCCAGAGAGGTCTGCCTGTATGTGGGAAACCCTCGATAAGGAGGAACAAAATAGGCGAGGTTCGTCTGAGCGCTCTCGCTATGGTACACATTCATCCTGAAAGGTGCCGTCTGTCGCTCCCAATCGCAAGCTTCAATGTATAATTCCAGGCATGGCTTCAATTGCGTAAGTTAGGTAAGTTGGCCATTGTTACCTGGGTCCAGTTATAAGGCCGCACAGATCAGACGGAAAATATCGCCGCCCAGTGATGCCAAGCCTTGAGGGCAGCGACGAAAATGGATACCGATCAGGCAATCAGGGAGTCGAATTAGCCATCTACTGGTAGGATCTCGCAACAGATGATTAATTTATAGTTGGGGATAACCAAGTACATATAAGTGACCAATGGAAGTACGACTTGCTAAATGCTGACGTAATAATGGAGGAGAAACAAATCGTGGGCCAATTAACTTCATATGGAACGGAATGGACGCGTGGAATGAAAGGAGCGAATTACTTGTACGGATGCTTGAAGGGGTAGTTTTAAGGGCCAATGAAGTTGGTTGGAAGTATTCAAACTTCGGTTGAAGTATTCAGTTGTCAGAAAACACCGCTGTCAAAATCCTACATCGATATTAACCGGGCTCCGCTTCCATCTGGCTGCCCCGGGAACGTCAGTGTGGGGGGGGGGGAGTGGGTGGAGTGTACTTTAGGGTGGTACACAGGTGGGTTGCGTAAATGGACGACCGCCAGCGACGGCGACAGTACCAACGCCCTGTACCTATATCATACCCATCCGTCAGTGTCACGCACTACCAAGCCCCAAACCCTTCTTACTACATGATCTGCTGGGCGCACTCACGGGCGTATGTGATGTGGAAGGGCCTGGACTCGCCAATATAAATACGTGTGATGGTGACGACGGGCCGCACCGAGGTTGGCGACGTCGGAGAGGTGGAAGAGGTGGACCTGGCAGAACAAGGCCGACAAACACTCAAAGCTCCAAAAATCAAGCCTGGCCAGTTCAGACGGTAAAGCAGGGCCGCAGAGCGCTACAACGTGTGATAAATGCACAAAGACTCAGCTATAGTAGCTTGCGGTCAATATCGCCACCATGCACGAGGATATCACGGTTAACGTACATTGCACCACCAAGGTATGATGAGGTATTTATGGAGGTGGAGAGAGTGACCCAGGGGCACTACTTAACCAAAGGCGGCGAAACGTCGGCACGTAAGGGGGATCAAACCCCACGGATTTAGGCAGGCCATGCTCCCCTGCCGATTTTCAGAATGTTTGCACACAAGTAGCATTATACAAATAGAGCCTTAAACGGATCCGACGAATGTTAGCTGTTCAAATCCGAAGTTCTTCGAAATTGGATAATTCGTAATTTGCTCCCTAATTGGATAATTCGTAATTTGCTCCAACCGCTCCTTCTGGAATCCGTCCCTACCATCCCCGTTATGCCACACCTGCAACTAATCATAGGTTTTGACTGTATTAAATTATCGCAAATATTGGCAAAATGCATTGGATCACAAACAAGAACGTTTCACGGTTATGTTAAGTTTAACATTGCCGACGAAATATTTGATGTGGTAGTGCCCCCAATGACCCATTTACATATTTTGGCACCTCCAATACCCTTTCGATAAAATTCCTGCTGACAGGAGCGGAACTTCTCCAAAATGACTGGAGGGCTCAACGCATACAGGCAATGGGATGGCTTGAATCGGTTGGGAACATGAGCAATTGTAATAACGATTGCATGTGAGAACAAATAATTAAATGGCTGATTTGAATGGGACGACCACCTGGAAGCAAATATGCTGTCAATGGGAAAGCGTGGAATACAGCACATAAACGGTGGCATGCACGGAAGGAAAAAATCGATAGAGAATGGAGGGCATATACATGCATGCATTTTGTTGCTTTCAAACGTGTTTTTATTTTGCAATACACGACTTAAAAACTTAATACGAGGCGACAATGGCGAAGCTGATTCAGGTAACCACATACCATACGCAAACATACATACACGTACGCGCATACGATGACACTCGAAATATGTCAGAACATTATATACGTTAGGTTATTGAACCAAGATCAGAAGAGCTCGGTCTCTGATTGAGGACATTCGTGGTCCCTGAGGCGGTACCCTTCACAACCTTCACATTAACCAATTGCAAAACGTCGACTCGTTCTCATGCTCAGACCGGAGCCGTGACCCAGTTGCCTTGCTGCCTTCAGGAGAGTGCATCATATGGCGTTGACGTCCTCCGTGTTTGGAGAATGTGAATAGGATATGCAACCACGGGAGACTAAAACAGACCGGCAGAGTGGATGATTCTCAAACCAGATAATGTGATCGATCTGGCGAGTCAAGAAATAATCTGCGGAAAGTCCAGTCGTTTTTTTTTTTGGGGGGGGGGGGGTATTATCAATCGCTTCCATGATCCAATAGTCCTGATAACTCCCTTTCTCACTCTGTATTGCAGACACTTCGAAAATACATAGCATACAGTCACAAAAGAAAATCATTCGTCTACCTCGCCGTACTTGTACTTCCCCCGCCACGCCTTAGGGAGGGGCACTACACCAGGGCACGGCACTTGTCCAGGCACCTCGCATATGCAGTATCGGCCGCAGCCGTCGCCAAAATTGGAAACATTCTCGACGATGTGCGCCTCCTTCTGTTCCGCCGCCAGGACAGACCTGAAACGAAGGCAGGTACAGATTCAGGTACAGATTTTCACCATAGATTCACGTTCCGGCATCATTCATTCTAACAACAGTCTAAATATGAAGCATGAAACTACATAATTACATTGAATCCCGCACTCCGTCCCCTTGCCCTTTACAGCTGAAAAAGGTCATGAAATGCCAAACAAACGAGACCTCAGGCCATATCTACTTGATACTATGTTTAATATTCCTATCTTCTGTTACTGGAATTCAGCGAACATGTTTTATTCCGTCTGTTAGCATCGCGGACGGGGCTGCACCCATAAATCATTTTCTGGAAAATACTATGAAGACCAAGAGGCACAAATATCTGTCCAGACAGACACTAGCAGAGTTAACGAGCAAGAAAACAAGCAAGCATGCAGACAGAGCTAAAATCGAAATGAAGGCTTAAGCAGCGTACACCTTAACTCCGTTCCCTGGTTCGCATCGCCTGCGTTTGGCCTTGTTTTGGACCACGAAGGAGCATAAGGAAATTTGCATTTGCTAATTATCACCATACACCAAATTGAGACAGATAACGCTTGTAAATAATCACTGCATGGTTCAGCACAATTGGACGTCTTGAACTAGGCAGCCCCATTATATTCCAGTGCCCACGCCAGAGGTGCAAACAATGTGAGGCGCACATTCCAATAGATGAGTGGCTACATACAAATATGGATACATTTAAATGTGAGGTTCAGGTATTAAAGTGGGTGGTAGTTTCTTTTTCCTGCAAATCCTTAGCAGTCGTGCTTCTTTCCTCTCCCGATATGACTGGGGGCGGATCCAGGAATTGTCATTAGGGACAATTGGAGTCTGTCTATCTCTAGAGGGGCGTATCTGACTG